>WHYT01016620.1:585104-615926 GCA_009806455.1 Tetrax tetrax | reverse complement strand
AAAAAAAAAAAAAAAAAAAAAAAAAACCCGGCAAGTTTAGAACTTCTACTTTCTCATTCTTCCCCACAATCATCCAAGAAAGAGTTTCTTCACCTTCAGAAATTGTCCTACTTCTTTTCCCAACCTTCACTTCTCCTTTAACCTATTAAATCTCTTTTGTAACAAAGTACTTTGCCCAAACACATTTATGAGGTGGAGGCATTCTTATAAAGACCTCCAGGATTTAGGGCGCTATTACTGACTTTAAGATCTAAGTTCCAATTCTGTAAAGTTTTCAGTGTCCTCTAAAATGTGAGCACTGCCCTTATTCCCCTTGATTCAATTTATGCAAAATTAAATGCTTTCCTGGGATATGGACCTAACAAATCCATTGCTTAGGTTCAGCTTCCATTAATTTGTAACCTTAAGACCAGATGCAGGACTGGTATTTAATATTGATTTGTTTCACTTTACTAGACCATTTGTGCAGTTATATATTTTTAGGTTTGGACTTTGTATTTGAAAGGCTAGTATTTTAATTTACTTTTTAAAATAGATTTTGTGAAAGTATCATAGTGAGCATCCAAGATTCTTCCACATCTAAGGAAATGGATTTTAAGAGGAAAAGCAGCTTAATCAAAATTATGTTTTGTGCCATTTAATAGAGTCACTTTGGCAAGTACAGTTATAAGGCAGATAGAATAATCTAGCTGGTTACATTAATAAATCAATAGTGGTTTTAACAATTCAGTAATCAATGGGACACTGCATTAACTTGTTTTGGAAAAAGTGTAAATCTCTGAAGTCAAAGTGCAGAACTATGCATTCAACAGTCTCATTCTTCTTAGCATTTAGCAGTTGGTTTTTAATTTAATCATCCCTTTACAGATATAAACACGTTCACTGAAAGAAGTTTCTGCTATGAATTATTCTAGTTAGTTTACAAAGAAAAAGCAAGTAATAAAATAATTCTAATAATCTAGATAACAGAATAAAATCTACAAGGACTCCAAAGAAGAGATTTAGGATAATTTCTAATCTGAACAAAAAGTACATCTGTACTCTTCCCTTTCAATTTTGCAGTGTAACAGACAGAGTCTTTGCAAAAGCCAGCTCTCCATTAATCCTGTGATTTCTAGAAGACTATTTTCTAAACTGCTGATTCCTCTATGTGATAATTGTCCCATTTGCCAAAATTAGATTAAAAACCATCTGATTACACACCTGTGAGTATGCAACTGTCCTAATTTGGCAGTAGTATATATTAATTACTCAAATTCATCTTGGTGTTGTATGCATGGATCACATGGATGCCCTGTGTTGTCAGGCTACTTTTGTCTTACACCTAGAAATGAAAGCCATTCCAGAAGTGAAAATTAATAATCAAAGTCAAAGAGCACAGGTGAGATGAAAGACATTGTGTACTGAGAGATGCTTATATCTTGGCAACTTACTTGTGGACTGTAGAGAAAAATCAATTCTCCTTTTTTCTCTTCAGACTACAATGCTACTGAAGCAGCTGAGTCAGAGATTTGAAGCTGGAGCTATTTTTCCCTGCAATTGTCCTTCAAGCGTTTTGAGAATACAAGACTTCTAAAAACAAATATGCTGACTATCTGAATTAGAGGAAGAAAATGAAATGTTTAAGGAAACTGGGGAGAAGAAAAAAAAAAAAAAACCACAACAGGGAAAGGTGTGTTAATGAGTAAAGCAGTCTTTCTGTGAGGATAGAGTGGACTATGAAATCCTGTGCAGTATCAACAGCTAGCACTCATAAATGAGCCTCAGCTCTTGCTGCTACGATTGTCTTTAAGGACAAAGTGATAAACCTTGCAAGGAGCTCCTTCTCCTAGCAGGGTCAAGAGAACCAAAGCTACTTCGCATCCAGCACAATCAGCTGCAGATCGTGTCACTGAATCAGCACAATCTGCTTCTCACCTACAGAGCTGTCTGTACATGAGAAGTTCTTCAGAAGCAGCAGACATGTAGTCGATAGCTTTGATTCTTAGACCCATTAGAGCTAGGAGCTGGAAAAAGTAACGTTAAATCTGAATACATGATGCAATTGGGAAGGGCAGTACAGAACACTGAGACAGTTACTGGACCTAATCTCCAAAGCATCTATCAGCTATCCCTGCTGGAGGGTCCCTCTACAGGAATGGGGCACCTTTCCCCAGCACCCACCTGGAATACCAAGCATTGCTGCCCTACAGAAATCACCATTTGCTACAATCACTTGTTCCTAAAGGTTAAAAGTGACATCCTCAGTCAACAAAAGCAAAAGTTTATGGCTAACGTAGCCAAATTACGGAAATGAGTAATAAGCACCAGTCTCAAAAACAATGCCACACATGACATGATAGAGGTTTCCAGATCAAATGGGTCATCTTCACTTGCATAAAGGCACATCTTTCTCTGCTTCAGCTTTTCTTTTACTTGGCAATCTGTGACTCAACGCGTATTGGTGTCCAAAGACAGATAGTAAGTGTTTATTAATGGAGAAGGGAGAGAGTGTATTAAATACAACTTAAACTTGATCTTTTTTTAGTATATGGTCTGAAGAAAACAAAACATGCTAGTCTTGACTAAACTAAGATCTGTTAACTGTTAATATAACAAATGAAAATTCAAAGCACTTATACATCTATCACTTCATGCTTTATTAGTTCTGAATACTGTTATTTTTAAGTAGCATGGTGAACACAGTTTAACAAGAGGATTAATATAGTCTTGGTATTTGCAAATTGTCAAAGCTAGAAGTATTTCCACACTTATGCAGTCTAAAATATATATTGTCATGTGATTTATTTTAACAAATCATGAAAAAGATATAGATGTTTTATTAAAGATATCAGGATTATGTTCAGAGTAAACTCTAAAGTGTTAGGCCAGAGATTTTAATTTAGGAATTAAAAAAAAAAAAAAATCAGTTAGTGCTCATTAGAAATTTAATTAAATAATGATCTGTTCATGCATCTATTACATTAAAAATTGGATTACTTTTTTTCATAAATATTTTTCTTTATAAATTAGACACTTACTGAAATAAATCAGGAAATATCACAACAAGGATGACACATGCAACCTTCATGTACGTCTGTGGGAAGGCATATTACTACCAAAATTTGTGAGAAAATATAGTATTTTGCTAATAATTATTCTAAATTCAGAAATCAGTTCTCAAAAGGATTAGTACAAGCAGTGGTACAAGTGATGTTTCTTTGGCTCCATTCACTCATTCCACCTGCAGTTGTTGAAGAGCAAGTAGAACTGACTTGGTCAGGAATTCAAAAACTGGTTTTCTGTCCTTCACTGAAATTGCAACATAGTACTTTCTCTCCAAATCAAAGACGACGTGCTTCTTTCAGGCTGAGTGACTACTGTAAGCTTGCTGAAATTACCAAACTGCAATGTTCTCTCCGCATTAATAAGATGTAATTTTAGGACAGCGTAACCTAATAATCATTACATTTCTAGATCTTCTTTAACCTGTGTTTTTTCTTTCTGCATTGCTTATTTTGTAAGAGCCCCTTACTTAAATAAACAGTAGTACAAATGCGGTTTTAGGGCTTTTAAACAAGAATAAATTAATGTACGGTTTTTCCCATATTCTCTCCATTTCCTGTGTAGGTGTGCTGTCATTTTCCTGTCGCGTCTTATCTCTAGATGTTGTCATTACGCCTACCTATTGTCAGAGATACATATCGTATTAATAAGTACCTCATCATAGAGATATTGGCTTTTGCCTTTGATGCTGGAGCAGGCAGTACTGATTTCTACATATGTACAGCATTACCATAAAGCCTTAGCAAATGATAGCTACTACCTCTCCGAAAGACCCCTGCAGTTATGTGAAGCTTCAGCTAGAAACAGATGCTGACAGCACCTTCCTTGGGAAAACATCAAAGAGGATTTACTCATCCTACCAATCTTCCCCAAAGGAAACTCCTGCAAATTGTTTGAAGAAAGTGTACTCTATGTTAAACAGATTGGCATAAACAATAAAAACAGATCAGAAGGCACTTAATTTGTCAAAAACTACATGGAGTAAATACTGATCTAATGCATGTTTCCCAGGTAACTGGCAGCTGTCAGTGTCACAGCAAGTGGAGTTGCAGGAACGCAACACATGTCACTTCCTGCTGGGGTCCATGGTTCTTCATGCATTTAAGGTTTTGCTTGTCTCTGCCTGCCCTCACAATAGCTTAGCTTTGCTATGTTATCCATTTGGAAATTTTGACTCTTATCTGTGCCTCAGATGTTTTTGTGTCCCCTAGCCAATTTGATCCTAAGTTTCTGAGTATGGCATACGAGAGGAGCAACATGGCCAAGCTCTCCTGCCCAGACATATCATGAAGATCATAAAACTCCACATTCATTTTATCAAATTCTTAGCTGTGCAGAGCAAAACAGAGCAGGCTAAATTTTTTTAAGCCTTTTCAGTGCAATTTAACAAATATTTCTAAGAGCGAAACTCTAGATTAAATTTAAAACTATAAAACTTTCAAACTGGAGAACTTTGGAAACCAAAACTCCCCCATAAAGTTTTTGTTTTGTCAGGTGGGCATCTTCCAACAATAAATAAATACACTGGCAAGCTCCTGAGCAGCTCTACTGTCCTTCCCTGTACTGATGACTGAGTTATAAGGCAATTGTATCAGCAGTAAACCAGCACAACGGAAGAAGTAAAGGTGGCAGCTGTCACATTAAGCACACAGGTTTACCTTGCATTGCACACTGAAAGAACATAGAAAATGAGGTGCCGATATAATATCTGCTTCAGCACCTGCCTTTCACACAATAAAAAGATGAAATAGAGTGAACCACAGGAGAAATTCGGAAGTTTTAATAAAACTGAAAAGATTGCCTGGCTGGCACCTTGTTACATGCATTTCTGGGAGAGTGCTGGCAGCACAGGCTGCTGCTGTTTGCGTTCAGCTCGTATCCCACCTGCTGGCACTGTGGCTCCCTAACAGAGATTTTGCCCTGTGACCTCCCTCATTCCATTTATAAGCAATAAAGACTATTGTTCACACTGAAAATACATAGCTGCTTTTAGTGCATAATATTAGTGTTTCCAGTGGCACACACGCTGACCAATTTTTTTGTCAAACTTCATCCAAAACACAAGCAAAGTTTCACCTGGAGGCTCTATTATAAGGTATTGGTGCTTTACCCTTCTCCTGAACACTTTTTCTTCATCTTTTTCCACTTCTTCTAATGACTTTCCATTCCTACACTTGTTAAAAGCAAGACTCTCAAAATAGAGATTTGTAGGAGACTTTAGAAGGCAAAAGTTTAGCTAGGTATTTTTTTAAAAACTCCTCCAACCTTGCCACTTTTTGCGCACTACTTGTCTCCTGACTTGCTAAATGGATTTGCCCAAATATCAAAAGCACGCAGTCCCATTACCTTCTTCTGCAGGACAGTTAGTCTGGGGACAGCTACATCACTATCTGCACCTTGCTTCGCTTGTTTAGAACTTGCCCAAATACATCTTCAGATCATTTAATCGTGCCACGTACCCACACCTTCTATTTGCACAAAGACTATACTAGGTTTCAAAGTAGTTTTGTTTTTCACTGCTTTGATCTCTCGCTAAACATCAGTCTGATCCTTGATGCCACATTGGGTTTGCTCATTTTCTCTTTGAATACAATGTTAGCCCACAACACTGCTGAACTGTCCCTCTCTGTTGGCAGAGCCCCTTATCAAAGGAGCATCTGTTCCCAGAAACCGGATTTACTTTTTAGTTAAGGGAAAAATATCCATATGGCTCTGCATGATTCATACAGACTTGTTGTGTGAGTCAGTGCGCAGGTAATGACCACTCTCTTCCAAGTTGGGAATATTTTCAAAACTTCTATTGCTCCTGCTTGTACTAGCAAACTCCAGTAAAAACTCAAAAAGATTCCAAATACTAATAGTCTGTTGAGAAATCAGTGTTCCCTTCCTTCTGTCTTTCATCCAGCAATCTGCACCAAAAAAAAAAAAATTGCAACAGAGTAATTGAAGTAGAAACAATTGGAATACGAGTTTTCATAACAATCCTACATGTTGGTTTGCATTTTTCCAGATCAGAGAAGTGACAAAAAGTAAGAGAGAGATGGAAAATAGTGAGGTAGATTGCTACTTTGCCCATTATAAATATCAAATGCTGAAACATTCACACTAGCTCCTCATGGGTGAATACCAGGGTTTAGCCCGCCGCCTTACTCTATCAATCTTCTAGTGAGCTGTGTGAAGCTATTCAAATAACGCAACCAAAAGTGGAGAGAAGCATCACATGAATGCACCATCTCTATTTATAAGATTTCTCATTATAGTAGAGCTGAACTACAAGATTGCTGTGAAAGCAAGTTTTATTCTTTCTCTCTTAACCACCCTGCTCTTCTTTCCTTCTTGCTGTATTCCTTTTTCTCAGTCTTCTCTGATCACTCAGATCAGCATTCCCAGCCCGCTATTATGCTGGCATAAAAATATTCTTTTTTTTTTTTTTTTTTCCTCCCTGGATTGCTTTTTTGCTGATTTAGCAAGTTCTAAATACACAATTAGATAACTGCCAAAGCTGGCAAAAGATAAGTGACACATGGCACAGTCTGGAGCAAGGAGAAAAGAGGAAAATAAGATGTTAGTGATCACAACAACAATCTGTTAATTTGGATCAAATCCTAAGCACAAATCCACAGCCTTACGAATCTCACAGCCTGGAGTCTTCAGCTGAGATTCTCAATCTGCCATGCTCAGTAACTTGCCTTACAAAGTTCTGAGAGCCCCTGCCCCGCAAAGGCTATGCTCTAAACATATACAGCAAACAACGGGCAGGAAGACAGAGAGACTACTCAAAACTCATCCAACATTTCAGCTGTAGGATCAAGAGCAGGATTTGGCTTCTTTATTCTCAGATCAGGATCAAACTGTAAAGACGGTCTGATCTGAAACTTCCAAGGCTTTCTGGTGTGAATTTTCCCATTGCAGGGGTCCTGTTAGTTTCTTAGTCTGACTACTCCAGCAGCATGCAGATCTTCAACTCAAAGTCTAAAAGAATGCATAAATAAGGTTGAATCCCAAATATCAGTTTATATCAGTACTCTTACCATTCTACTATCCTGATCAGATAAGTATTAGTGAAAGAATGAATCGCAAGAGAAAAAAAATTCTAACAAAAAAGAATTCCAGATGTTCATAAAAAGAATGTTAAGACTGTACCTTATTAGCACACTAAGATGTAGGGAGGCAAGCAGTCTGGTTCGTAAAAATCTAAATCGAAAGGCAATCTTTGGTCATGCATCAGCCTGCTAAAAGGCCCATATGCACAGTAATAAATTTAGGTATACAAAAATAAGTGGTACTAGACAGATTTCCTATATCATTCCTGCTTCATAAGTTTTACACCAAGTGGAATATTTAATCACTAAATATAAAAATGCTATAAATCCTCTCATATAAAACACGTGCATTGCTATCCAGCCATTGTTAAGAACAGCAGTTTCACAATGCAACACAGCAGCTGTTCTCTTCTTACACAGACTGGTCTGGAACAATGGCCCCTGCAAGCAGGAAAGCACAGAAGCCAATGGATAAGTCTAAACCTAAAGCAAAGGGGGGGGGAGGGGGGAACAAACACCAAGGTGAGCCCCTCCCAAATACTGGTACCACCACGTCCAGGGGACAAACACACCAAAAGAACAGTTACATCATGGCTCAACCCTCCCTTCATGAAGATTCAGTTAATTAAGCAGGTTTTTTTGGCTGAAGGTCCAATTAAGAGCTCAGAGCTCAACCTGAAAGCTCTGTAACATATCAGTATCCTTAACATACTCTAAAGAAAGGAAGCTCACATCTATTTTGTTGACTTATTTGAGAAAAAAGTTCTCTTTCATTTTTTCCCTACACACAGAACCAAACATAGCTGTGTGGCAACTACCGAGAGTGATCACACACCCAGCTTATCAACCCCTGCTAAGCCCAGCAGTAACCAACCCACTGTGGCCTTAAAAATAATTATACTACCAACCCACTCTATAATGCTACATCACCACTGCCCCACTAGTCACACTGTTAAGTTCATCCATCAGCAAAAGCCTCAACCCTTGCTTGGGAACCCCTGCATACCACAGCCTACAGTGCATCATAGTGCAGTAACAGTTTTACAGTAGCCTATCTAAACCCAAACCTCTGAAACCATAATTGATGGGGAGAGACTCTTCAGTAGGGCCTGTTGTGACAGGACTAGGGGTAATTGTTTTAAAATAGAGGGAGGTAGATTTACACTAGATATTAGGAAAAATTTTTTACACTGAGGGTTGTAGAACACTGCAACAGGTTGCTCAGAGAGGTGGTGGATGCCTCATCCCTGGAAACATTCAAGGCCAGGTTGGATGAGGTTCTGAGCAACCTGATCTGGTTGGGAATGTCCCTGCTCCTTGCAGGGGGGTTGGACTAGATGACCTTTGAAAGTCCCTTCCAACTCTAGCCATTCTATGATTCTGTAACCTTGGAGCCGGAACCAGCAGCTCCTGCCAGAACAGGATTAGCCATACTTAGATGCCCCTTTTGGAAACAACCCTGAAAATAACAAAATGCTGTGTTCAAAAACAGTAATCCAAATGCACACATTTATGCCAGATGAAAACCTAGCCTTCATCCAGCCCACAGCTAGACCAATGACCTCCGTCAGACAGAATTATGCATAACTTGAATTTCTAACAGCACCACTTATAACACAATCCATTATTACATTTCTCATCTGAAAATGCCAGCAGCAATTGATAATTAAGTCTGGAAACCCTATAAAAACTTATCACCATTAACAAAGCAATAAGAACTTCAGGTAAGGGCTCTATACCCAATCAACCTGACTATCCATTCTTTTGTTTATGGTTTTAGTTTTAGAAATAAACCTGAAAGACCTGAAATTTAGAAGTTAAAATCTCAGTGTTAAATCCTTTGTTGCTTTTAATGAATTTATCAGTCTTTGCTAGCTCCCAGAAAGCACTATATTTCTGTTTTTAAAAAATTTACATCTACCCTGGGAGAATGAAAACACAAACTCTAAAAGGTCCAGCAGACTCATTAAAAATATTGGCTTTCTGGCACACTGCCAGCAAGAAACAATAACACAAGTGAAAGATGTACAACGTTTCCAGAATAGCATTTCTGCCCCCTCTGTTTTAGACCCTGATTTCTAAACAATACATCATCTTCCCTGATGGGCATATGCAGAATAATAATTGAAAATCCACAGCCTGCTCTTATGCAGCCCTCCTCTGCATTATGATTTTGAGATCAGTATATTTCAATTAATGTATACCATTTTTACAACACCTCTCAGCTTATTAGTTTACTAGATGACCACCAAAAGGATATGAACCTTTCTAACTTGTTAAATAGATTTTATTTTTAAAAGCCAGGAATAGAAATATAGTCATAGAATAAGTTTGAGGTAGAAAAAGCAGTTATTTCCTTCTTCTATAACACATTTATGTGCATTTGTACATAACAACCTCTATGTAAATACTGAACCCACTTATATTCTTTTTTTCTGTTGAGGAAAAAAAAAAAAGTGTACGTTTTCCCCCTAATTGGATTAATAGGTTCATATTACTAAACTTGCTGTCAGCAATGCATTACTATGATAAAGCAGTAATTTCAGAGACCTATGAAAACCTGTTCTGAATAATTGGGTTTTTTTTTTTCCATTTAGAAACACAAAGAAATCCATTTTTGCTAACTTAAATGTCAGATGAAAGTAAAATTCTCCACTCAGAATACAGTCTCCTTCAAATTTTCTTTTGCAGTGTTTTTGACAAGTAGAAATAATTGCTGAGAATAATTTATTCAAGAGTTTACCTATTTGTTCTTTGTAAACTCCTTATCTCCAAATTGCAATTACAGTTCACACTAGTAAGTCTTCCATGGAGGGTTTTATGAACACGAGTTATGTATCACACGAAATGTCTTCTTAAGGTCCTGGGGCACATCATCTCAATCATATGCTGTTGTTCCTGACTCCTGACTAGATGACTTCACTTCACAGCACCCTGTTTTAATTCATTACAATTACTTCATCAAAAATCAAATTTTATTTCTTGCTCTAGCACATCTCATACAAGAAGCTGCAATAGACAGGCTCTGTGTATAACAGACAATGCTGTGCTTACCCAGGTACTCAGGATCTGTGTGTGCCAGAGAAACACAAATAGACTGAGTCTTGCTTCCAGCTCAATGAACAGCTCATGACATGTTTTCATGCTGTTGATCAGCCATATTTCTGCATTTACTGTCATGAGTTTTGTTCTTTAAGGAGCTGAACGTAGTCATAACATTTCAAAGCTGCTTTCTGTTTCAAATCAGAAAGAAAATTTTTAAAGTTTAAGGGATGAGAAAATCTAAACAACAGCATGAAGTTGCCAAAGTTTAATTCTGCAAGAGGACTAAATCTCTGTAACTTTCACAAAATTAAGTTGATGCATTTTGGCTTATGAAGCCAAGGTTGGGTGCAGATCAGTGACAGATTCTTTTCAGTCTGCTCCCTGTGAAACTCTATTATTTTTCACCCCACTGCGTTGCCTGGGATAAGAAATTCTTTTCACCATAGCATTACTCATCTCCATCCACTCTATACACACAGCCACGTGAAACCCACAATAACAATGTCATAGGCGTCATGACAGAAAGCACATCCCATCAAGGGAAGCCAGCCACCAAAGGGATCAGAATGTTGAATAAAAGTACTACTGATAGACAGCTTTATTTTACGTATTAAAAACAGGCAACTAAATTACATAATCGAATTCGGACGAAATAAAGTGAAAAAACATCCATTTTTAATTATATTAACTAAAATTGAAATATGAGTGAAGAGACGTCCGTCCCAGGTTTGTCTCACTAAATATCTCAATTTTGGAGGAATTGCATTTTTGATCTGAGAAAACTTTCAGAAAAAAAATACTCACTGTTCTGCTTACATTCCACTATGAGATGTCTCAGCATTATCTTTGTTTCTTGTGAATTTATCTCTGTGCTCTTAAGTCCCAGCAATTTTAGCACTTTTCTAAGGATAAAGTTTTCAAAATGCCTTTCTTAATGACCAAATCTAATTATCTGGAATTTGGGGTTATACTCCTAAGAATATTTTCTGACTTTTCTGCCACAAGAAATTCTGCATTTTACCTGTTTGAGACTAACGGAGGTTTTTCCAACACTGCTGTCAATGTTTAAAGCCAAGCTTCCTTTCATTGTTCAGCACACATTCTTCACTTTCTCTTATTTTCAATTTATCTAATGTTGATGTGAATTTAATCCTGAGGTTGCTGATATTAGCACCACAAACTACTATAAACATTATCATCTAAATAGACAATGCAAACCACAGCAAAAGAAAGTCTGAAGAAAAGGAGTTGACTGGATTTTTACATTATCTGCTTATTGCTTTTCTTCCTTATACTTCTATAGCCTGCAAAATATTTATAGTAGGTTTTTTTACCGAAACCTTTTGAAATCCTGGATGGTGAGCAGAAAGGCTGGAATTTATGGTCTCTCTTCAACCTAAAAGAAACTCTAAAAAAATCCCACTATGATTAACTCTTGTAATTACATCTGTTGCTCAATCCTCAAATCTTCTGAGGCATGAAATTAAACAATTTTGTAGTACCTATGTCTTTGCAATGTCTTGGAAGGCATCACACAAGACCCTCATGAAAGCACTCCATTCTGCTGTTGTCTGCAGACAAAAGTAGGTAGAGTAAAATCAACACAGGACAAGAACAATAGACTGCAGTGAATAAGAAAAAACAATATGAAAAGCAGCTAGCTGCACTCTCTCCAAACCATAAGTCCTGGTTTCGGCTGGGATGGAGCTAATTTTCTTCCCAGTAGCTGTTGAGGTATGGATTTAATATTGGATTTGGTATGTGAAAAACACTGATAATACACTGACGATGTTAGTTGTTGCTAAGAGATCAAGGACTTTTTCCAGCTTCCCAAGACTTGCTAATGTGCAGGTGCAAGAAGCTGGGAGGACTATAGCCAGTACAGTTGACCCAAACTGGCCAAAGGAAGTATTCCATACCATAAACATCATGCTCAATATATAAATGGGAATTTGCTGGTGGGCAGCTCACTCTTTCTTGGGAAATTGTGGTTCCAAGATCACTGCTCGGGATCATTCCACTCTCAGTTCCGTTCCACAATCGCTGCTCAGAATGGGCTGTATCGGTTGTCATGCAGTGAGAAATTGTGCATTGCTAATTTTGTATATTCTATTATCATTATATTTTATTACTACTATCATTATTAATACATATTAGCATTATTATATTTTCCTTTGCTGCACTAGTAAACTGTCCTTATCTCAACCCACAAGTTTTCCTTTCTTTCTAATTCTCTCCCTCATCCCACCTTGGGGAGGTGGGGGGGTGTGAGCAAGCGGTTGCGTGGTACTTAGTTGCGGGCTGCAGTTAAAACACAATACTGTACCTCTCACATTTCAATATTTTAGCAACAGCTTCATTGGATTCAAAGCACAGTGTGGTTGTTTAGCCCGGATCACCACAGTTTCTCACTCACCCTCCCCCTACCCAGCAGGACAGGGGAGAGAAACTGTGAAGAAAGGAAAACTCGTGGGTTGAGATAAAAACAGTTTACTAAAAATACTAAAAACTACAAAGCTAACAGAATATAAGGATATTAATATATACAAAATATACAAAATGAACAATGTACAATTTCTCGCCACCCGATGTCCGAATGACCAATGCATCCCATTCGGATCAATTATTCTGTCTGTTTTTCACCCAGCTTCCCGCATCTGCACGTTAATGAGACTTTAATGAGACTTGGAAAGCCAGACAGTGTCCATGGTCTCATTAACAACAACTCATATCATCAGAGTGTTTTTATCAACATTCTTCACACATGAAATCCAAAACACACCAGCTACTGAGAAGAAAATTAACTCCATCCCTGCTGAAACCAGGACACACAGGGTCAGTTTAGAGAACACTTTCAGCCTCCCCTACACCCTAATCTCAATGTACTGCCCAGCCATAGGACAGGCAGTTCATATCACCAAGGGCAAGTCCTGCCTGACCAATATAGTGGCCTATGATGGAGTGACTACATTAGTGAACCAGAGACGAACTACAGATATCATCTATCTGGACTTCTGTAAGGCCTTTGACATGTTCCCCCACAGCATCCTTCTCTCTAGATTGGAGAGAAATTGATTTGATGGGTGCACTGTTCGGTGATGAAGAATTGGTTTGATGGCTGCATGCAGAGGGTAGCGGTCAGCAGCTCAATGTCCAGACGGAGATCAGTGATGAATGGTGTCCCTCAGGGGTCCATATTGAGACCAGTACTGCTTAGTGTCTTTATAAATGACACAGACAGTGGGATAGAGAGTGCACCCTCAGCAAGTTTGCAGATAACACTAAGCTGAGTGGTGTGGTCGACAGAGGGAACATAACCCCCGTTTTTAAAAAGGGAGGCAAGGAAGACCCAGGCAACTACAGGCCGGTCAACCTCACCTCTGTGCCTGGCAAGGTCATGGAGCAGATTCTCCTGGAAACCATGCTAAGGCACATGGAGAGCAAGGAGGTGGTTGGTGACAGCCAACATGGCTTCACCAAGGGCAGATCGTGCCTGACCAATTTGGTGGCCTTCTATGACAGGGTAACAGCATCGGTGGACAAGGGACAAGCAGCGGATATCATCTACCTGGACTTGTGCAAAGCTTTTGACACTGTCCCGCACGACATCCTTCTCTCTAAACTAGAGAGGCATGGGTTTGATGGATGGACCACTCGGTGGATAAGGAGTTGGCTGGATGGCCGCACTCAGAGAGTGGTGGTCAACGGCTCAATGTCCAAGTGGAGACCGGTCACCTGTGGCATCCCTCAGGGGTCCGTGTTGGGCCCGGCCCTGTTCAACATCTTTGTCGGCGACATGGACAGTGGGATAGAGTGCACCCTCAGCAAGTTCGCCGATGACACCAAGCTGTGTGGTGCCGTCGACACGCTGGAAGGGAGGGATGCCATCCAGAGGGACCCGGACAGGCTGGAGAGGTGGGCCCGTGCCAACCTCATGAAGTTCAACCAGGCCAAGTGCAAGGTCCTGCACCTGGGTCATGGCAATCCCAGGCACAAATACAGACTGGGCGGAGAATGGATTGAGAGCAGCCCTGAGGAGAAGGACTTGGGAGTGATGGTGGACGAGAGGCTCAACATGAGCTGGCAATGAGCCCTTGCAGCCCAGAAGGCCAACTGCATTCTGAGCTGCATCAAGAGGAGCATGGCCAGCAGGTCGAGGGAGGTGATTCTGCCCCTCCATTGTGCTCTGCTGAGACCCCACCTGGAGTACTGCATCCAGCCCTGGAGTTCTCAGCACAGGAACGAGATGGACCTGTTGGAGAGGGTCCAGAAGAGGGCCACAAAGATGATCAGAGGGCTGGAATACTTCTCCTATGAGGAAAGACTGAGAGAGTTGGGGCTGTTCAGCCTGGAGAGGAGAAGGCTCCAGGGAGACCTGACAGCGGTCTTCCAGTCCTTAAGGGGGGTTATAAAAAAGATGGGGATAGACTTTTTACCACAGCCTGTTGCAATAGGACGACGGGTAATGCTTTTAAACTAAAGGAGGATTGATTAAACATAAGGAAGAAATTTTTTACAACGAGGGTGGTGGAACACTGGAACAGGTTTCTCAGAGAGCTGGTAGATGCCCCATCCCTGGAAACATTCAAGGCCAGGCTGGACGAAGCTCTGAGCAACCTGATCTAACAGAAGATGCCCCTTCTCCTTGCAGGGGGCATTGGACTAGATGACATTTAAAGATCCCTTCCAACCTAAACTATTCTATGTGCACAAGGAAGCTTCTAGCCCGTTCCAGAGAGCCACTGGTACATCAGTGTTATGAAGGGAGGTGCAATAGTGTGAATCCAAGCTATTGTCCCATAGCACATTTTAAGACTCAATAAGAAGCTTAATCATGATAGCTAGGAAAAAATCAGATGTAGAACTACCTTTGAGAAAGAATGACATCTCTCTGGAAACAGAAAAAAAACACAAAGCTGAGTTTCTCTAATACCTTTTTAAGTAGAAAAAGGAATGATGAATAAAGTTACTCAGAAGCAGTGGGAGAATGAACTGGAGGGAAGGATAAGTTGGTGATCCAGTTGTGATGAGAGATCATCTTATGATTGAAGCCTCAAACTGTACAAACATTGGTTTGCAGTATCAAGAGCTCTGAGTACTTCTTGACACTATAGTAACAATTAAACATCAGATTCTTTTTCCTTCACAAACTTTTATCCACCGCACTCGTTTAACCAACTGACCATACCATTCCATTCCTTAAAGTCTGTCCCCTAGATGTTGTCTTGGCTCTTGTCATGAAAAAAAACAGGAGTAATAACCCAAAAAGCAGTGCGCACTATATTATCCACTTCAATTCAACAACCTAGAGCCACATATTTTACTGCTAATAGAAATAATATCATACTGTGTGATTTCAAAGTGGACAAACACTGTCTGAAAAAAACCCACACTAATTGCAAGCACAGGAAAGATTTGGTTCATTAAAGAAATCATAGCTTTTCAGCTTGAGTGAGTCAGAGGAATGTATGTACGCACACCACTATAACCAAGGTCACACTATTTCCAAAAGTTTTAGCACCATTTCATACAGCACAATATTCCTTTCCCAGATAAATCTAGTCTGCAGGCAATCATTTTAACTTTCCCCATATTAACTTCCTCTTTCTGAAACACATTGAAAGATTTTCTTAAACAAATATCTGACTTTAATCCTAACAAACCATATGTTAGACCCTGAGGGTAGTCAAAGACAACAGCAGAGCTGCCTGAAAAGTTACTAGATACTATAATCCACACAGTTGGGTGCCAAAACCTGCAGATCATGCTAATTAAAGGGGAAAAGGGAAAACCTTGATAAAAATAGTCTATCTCTAAACCTACTACTAACAAATGTTCAGTTTGAACATACTAGGTTTTTCTAACTAGAGAGAACCTAAGGTAAAATAAAGAAAATAAATTACTTAAATGTAACATTCTTATATCAAATAAATCCATTTTCCCAACTACATTTAAAGGACTTTTTTGTTCCCCAAAGCTATTCGATAAACTGCCAGGCAATGCTTAAGGGGCCAGACTAGAATCTGTACATCCAGAGTCCAGAGTTTTATTTTGAGGATTTTAAATCAATGTCTACATTCCCTGCTAGCTCTCCCTACAAGCAAGAGTCTCACCCAACAGAAAATGCTTCAGTGGTGTCAAGACCCACTCCTACACTTGCAGAAAGTGGTGACAATACAGTTAGCACACATATTTTTACTTAGGTCTACTTTCCCATGAAATCAAGAAGGCTGCTTTGATACATCACCGTTTGTAAAGGCTGAAAGGATATTCTGAACATAGTATGCCTAATAGATTCACGCCTAAAGATTTGGCACATTTGTTTCATATTTCAACCTTTTTCTTTAGAATTTACCATTTTCATTTGACAGGGTTAAGGCTTCAGAGATTTGCTGTGGCTGCTAGCATACTAACAGTTTGAAACTGCATAACCTCAAATGGGAAGATGCTATACGTCTTATATCCAGAAAAATACAATTCCTGGTAAGCCTCATAGGCCAGGCACAGTCCGTCCCTTTCCCTCATCTTCCTAAATACAAAGAAGTTGCCACCAGTCATTCAAAGACACTTCTTCCTTCCAGCATTACCAGCCTTTAACCAGTAATCTCATTCACTCCTCAGTCCATATAACTTCTATAAAAGCATGGCCTGTTATTCTATGGACTCGAATAATTTTCATAGTGTTCTCCATGCCCCAGGTTATAAATACACCACAGCCGTCAATGAGTCTTATGGACAAATTATTTGGAAGTAATCCTTTACTCTACTTGGATTAAAGTAAAAGAACAAATACTAATACTTATTTCCTCTGGTTTTTCTTTTTAAAAAAAAAAGATGATAAGCTACAGGAATAAACTATAAGTGAAAAGTTAAAAAAAAATAAATAAAATAAAATAAAAAGTCACACTTGCTCTAGTTTTATCCTACCTGCTGTCTATGGTTGCATGCATTAGTGAAACCTCTTTGTTCGTGGCATATGTTTAAAGTCCAGATGAGCTGACCCAATTTCATAATTCTTCCTGAAAACTCCTCACTTCCCCCTTCCCCAAAAACTATTAAGAAAACAGTGCTTCTCCTTCTCCCCTATCTAAAACAGGTGTGTTTCACTTTCTGGGAGATGCAAGCATTGATGAGACATCATGCCTTCTCCTGCTCATAACAGATTCAAGCAAAAACTTCTTCAGAGAAGGGTAAAACCAATTCTGTGTCTTCTTTTTGTGTTTCACCGTACATCTTTCCATTTGATATATCTCCAGGCACTGAACTCATATTTTACAATCTATGCATTAGACTCGCTCGTTGGAGGGAGCTCAGTAGAGGGTCACCAGGATTATCAGGACTGGAGCACTCTATCCGTCAGAAGCCAAGGAAGTTGGGCTCCATTACCCCAGAGAAAAGAAGGCTTGAGAGAGTTCTAACAGCATCCCTCAGTAACTATGAGGAGGGTACCAAGACAACAGAGCCAGGCAATTCTATGAGTTTGTGATCCTATGATCCTGCCATTGGAGTCTCATCTTCAATCAGTTTCTCCCAGTCACATTTCCTTTTCCACAACTGGAGGCAGCCATCACTTTTGAGCTGCAATTCTGTGTACTTTATGACCACTTATGCTCTCCTAACTTCATTTACTTTTACAGAAAATCATGTCACTATAGCAGTGCATTCAGAAGATGATACATGAATAGTCTTATCCAAAAAAAAGCACCAGTAAAAGAAAGAAGACAGAGTACTATATTTTGCAAGAAATTTTTATACTTACTCACCTTTTCTATTGTAAATACAGATACGTTAACACTCAAAACAACGTTGAAGTCATTGTAAATTAAAGCAGAATGATAGCTGATGGAATTGTAATGGGAGGAACAGGGATACAAAAACCTAAGGCAAAATAGCCAAGTTAAATGATATCCCTTCAAACAATAAACAGATCCCCGCTATAACAATCTCCTTTTGTGAAAGGCAACTTTCAGTAGTATACTACCTTGAGGCAAACTGTTCGTATTTCCCTTTCTTGGTTACTAATCCGTAATTTTCCACTGGCAAGGCACAATGCACTAACCCAAGCTAGTAATTTGTAACAAAACATCACAGACATTCTTACTAGATGTCAGCACATAGGCCATGGATTTCATTATTTATGGGAGGGAGCCCCCACCAGGAGAAGAAAAGTCCGGGAAGACGCCTCATATCAGACATTGCCCCAGACAGAACAATTCCCAGTATTGCCATTTTAAAGTCAGTCCAGGTTTTCTCATTCTCAATAATTTCAAAGTGGTACTTTCTTTCAAATTACTCATGATGGACTTAAGTCAATAGTGGATTATATGAACATGTCATTATGAGGTCGTTCTTCAGCAAATGGATGAAATCTGAAGAGAAACCCTCCTGTGAACCAATCTTTTCTCACCTTCACGCTCCAGAAAAATTCCTATTCATGATGAAGATGGTGTCATCAGAAATGGTCTGTGTGGTAAAAAAAAAAATTACAGGAAATTACAGGGATCAGGATTTCCTGTTTCATTCTTCTGAAATAAAAATCACATTGCCTTTCTCTGTGGCAATCCTTTTCAAGCAAGTAAGACCAGGTAATCACGGGTAATTCAGTGATTAGAAGTGACACAAAAAGCTTAGTGGGATTTTTTTTAAAAAAAGGAATTGTATGCAATTCCCACCGACTTCAGTGTTCCTTAAATAAATAAATAAATGTTTGCTTAAACTTCTGCAAGAACGGGCGTGGAATATTTAAATCAAAAATCAGACACTTGCCCTTATTAATGTTTAGCCTAAACATTTCTGTGATTATGCATATAAGGCTAAGCACTCCTATATCTTTTCAAGATTGAGGTCATAATGAGGAAGCTCACATTAAAGTAGTATTCCATTTAATGTTATTAACTTACAAAATGCAACAAACCCCAGGAACAAAACATAATTATGACACTAATCTTCCCCAACTACATCCAAACAGGAAAAAAAATCTTTAAGAATAAAATATAATCATTGCATCTTCTCACTTTGAAATACTCTTTTCATTTGTATTGGCAAATTAAGCCTCAACAGAAATACAAATTAATGTGAAGTTATTTAAAATAACATCACTAAAGTTATTTCCCTACCATTTTGTTCAGATGCATTATGATTCTGTTCACACACTAAATTTTGAAAAAAATCTTTAATTCTCAGATTGCCTATTTATTATTTTCTTAGCTCACATACATAAACCAGTGTGCTAAACACACTAATTAGATGTTTGCACTACCATGTGTGCAACTAGAATCTAATGAATGTTGTTATCTCTATGTAGGACATTGATATCAAAAATACAAAGTTCTATATTTGATTAGTAGAAGCACATTCTATACACCATCATACTACTGCATTTTCCTCTGTTCTTTGACTACATGATTATTTGAAACTGAAGACTTTCTGTTGCCCACTGTAAGTATGCTCATTATACTTAAATATTCAGTCTAAGTATGTGTAATAGTATTGCTTTAATGCACTGTACAATAAGATTGAACAAGCCACTCACAGTGTGATCAAGCTGTCAGTAAATCTAAAGTAAATTAGACAAGGTCATACATCAGTACTTAAGTGGAAGATTTATCACTTTTAAAATTTACCATTTTTCCCTGCAACATCCTGCTCTCTTTTTGTTTACATTTACATCTCCTGAATCCTGTGTTTCTCTTGTAAATGCTGAAATACTGTGGAGCCAAATTTGAATCTCTCGAAGTATCATGTAGCTCACCTGACACGCAGAGGAAGGAGCCACGCTGGGTTTTTTCCTGTCCACCTGATAAGCACTGAGCAGTCCTAATCAGACCAATTCAAACCAATAACCCAGAAAAACTATTAGAGGCCTCGATTTTTGTTTTAGGCCACTAGGCAATCTTGGTACCAGCAAATACTTTTCACACTAACCTTAGCTCCTCAGCAGCGACCTGAACAATTCTGTTTCAGCAGAAGGCATTGCTGAAGCTCTGTAAGGAGCTGCATTTCATTAAGGCTGACTTAAAGCCAGTGCAAAGGTGTTTAATGAAAGAGTCTTTCAGGATACCATAGTCCTTCATACATATCAGCTGCATTTAGGTTCCCTGTATACAACAAGGGCAAGCAGAAAGTAAATTTTGTCTGTGAACAGCCTTTCTATGCAACAATGGAGAGAGGGGCTATTGGCCTTAAATGTTCCCTCCATAACTGAGCAGTCCCAGCCCCTTCTCGGACCAAGCATAAAAAAGCTGATCAAGGGAGCCCTCTGTGAGCCCACATGAGGGGATAAAGAGAGGCCATAGGCACACAAACCCTCCCTAGCAATCAGGTCAGCAGCAATCTGAAGTCATAAAGCACACAGCATAGCTCTGATAAATGCTAAACCTGGGACAATTTTGGGACTTTCTGAAACAAAACATCTGGCTTCTTAGAGATGTCTATCTTCTGTTAAAGATTATTTTTGAAAAATTAAAGTGCTGAAATTCACAAAACTTTTTTGTGTGTGGAAAATATACTTGTTTATTTCCAGAAAATTGAAGTCTTAAGACTGCATATTACAGCTCTGCAACAAGAAAAGTTTGGAGGATTTTCACTCTGAACTCCAGCCTTGGGATGCAGCGATGCTTATTTTTTTAATATTTAATTAACTGGATTTGAGTGATTTTCAAACAGAACAAGTAAAATAACGTTAGCTAAAATCAATAGGTGATGTGTTGAATGAGTGGATAGTTTGCAATGTACAATGTTTTTATACCTAAATTAAGTTTCTGTTTACTAGAGTAAACGAAGAGAGATCTACTTAAATCCCAAACATATTTAATTAAAATAAGGTAATTATTGTAGAGCTATATTTGAACAGACAATACAGTTGCAGTAATTATCTGTAATTATGCAGCTCCAATCACAGAATAACAGAGGTTTCAATGTCACTAAGCACAATAAGGATAATTATTCTTTCCATTATTCTGATAGGCATGTAATTAGGAACTTTAGAAAAAAAAATCTTCATGGGGACGTAATAGCCACACTTTAACTACAGGCTGATTGAGAATGATCAAAGTATTCAGTGCAAAAAGGAAAAGCAGCATTCTCTGTTGGTTTCAACCCAGCTGAATTGTCATGCACTTCCCACAGAAAAAGCATTTATTCCATAGTCACAATGAAGGAACTCAATTGTGCTTGAATAAAATCCGATGCTTACCAAACAGGACCTTAAGATAGTCGTATTTAATAACACAACTGAAAAAGCTTTAGATAAAAACCTGTTCTGAATTCCCAGATCCAGAACAGCAGTGAAGCCGCAGATTCATTTGAACATATAAACTGGTTCTTAAATATTATATCCTCCGAGTCTGAGGAGAACATTTGAGCCAAAGCATACATTTTCTTTAAATTTGTAACTGAAAACCAGACGGGAAAGAGCAGAAACTCTGGTGACAGTACTAACATATGTTATCCCCAGAATACACTAACTCCTCCCTGCAAATTTCTGTATTCACTGTCTTCAGACTGTCAGTGTTCCTGTGATTCACCTTCAGTGCCACACAGCAACTGCTGCCTTACAAGAATGGGTACATCTGAGAGCTAGACACCACTTCCACTTCAGTCTGTTCCTCGATCTGCAGCACTGGGCATTACCTATTTTGCAATAGACTAAGAACGAACCTTTATTTCTGCTGGCAAAAAAAAAAGCAGTCACATTCAACTGGGCATGCCCATGGTACCACCTGAGAGCTGCTAAGCAAGCCTGACATTTCAGCACTGTCGTAGTTTAGCCGCGATCCGGACCAGACTACGCAGTCTCTCTCTCACTCCCCCCACCCTCCGAGAGAATAGGGAGAGATAATTTAAGAGAAGAGAGACAATGTAAGAAAAACGACTCGAGGTTTGAGATAAGGACAGGGAGAAATCCTTACCGTCACGGGCAAAAACAGACTCGACTTGGGGAAAACTATTCATTTATTACTACAAGCAGCAGGATAATGAGACAGAGAAACAAGAAAACCTCCTCCACACCTCCCACTTCCCGAGCTTAACATTATCTACCTTCCCCCCGAGCGGCACAGGGGGGAAGAGGGAATGGGGGTCGCGGTCAGTCCATCATGCGTTGTTTTACGCCGCTGCTTCACAGTTGGGGGAAGAACTCCTCACATCCCTCCCCTGCTCCAGTGTGGGGTCCCACCCATACGCCACAGTCCTTCATTAAACTGCTCCGGCATGGGTCATCTCTTCCACGGAGTGCAGTCTCTCCAGAACGGCTGCCCCAGCGGGGCCTCCACGGGCCACAGCCGCATTCAGGCATCCACCTCCCCCGGTGCGGGGTCTTTCACGGGCTCCAAGCTCCAAGTGGATCTCTGCTCCTCCGCGGACCTCCATGGGCTGCAGGGGGACAACCTGCTCCACCATGGTCGTCACCACAGGCTGCAGGGGAATCTTGGCCAGGAGCCACATTACTCCTCCCCCTCCTTCACTGACCTTGATGTTTGCAGCTGTTTCTCTCACAAGAAAAGTTTATTCTTCACAACAGGCTGGCAGAAGCCTCAAAAAGCCTCTCAGGATCTCTTCACCTTATTCATCCCATCTCCTCTCCACCTCTTGCAGCCGGACTGGACTGAGTTGGGCCCAGTCGGCCGCCTGGCGAGAGGCCAGAGGGTGAGGCCTGCAAGGCCCCGGAGGCCTGCGCCTCCCCCTCTGGGCCTCTGCCCCCACTCAGCTTCATCACATCTTCTCTTCTCTTTTTTTTTCTGTTTTCCCTTTCTTAAATACGTTATCGCAGAGGCGCTATCACGGGACATTCTGCTCCCAATCGGCTCAGCCTTGGCCAGCAGTGGGTCCGCCCCAGGCCCGGTCGAGTCCACTGAACAAAGGGGAGCGACTTCTAGCAATTTCCTACAGAAGCTGCCACCTTAGGCCCCCCTCACTAAGCAAAACCACAACAAGCACCCATCACCCCATCACCCCTATTGACACAACCAAACACTGCCCAGATCATCTGACTCCTGCCCGACAGGGATAATGGAGAGATCCCCTTCTCCACGTACTCTTCCCAGTCACCCGTGACTATTGTGGTGCCCCAGCTAACTCCCAGATTGGTTCCCTCTTATTTCAGGCCTGTTGCTGACTCATACAAGTCAGGGAGCAAAGTTACCCTGGGTTTTCTGTTCAGTTAAATAGTGAAAGTGATACATTTCTCAGCAGCACGTCTGGTGGACTGAATTACCCCTTGGAAGGGTTTGTTCCATTTCACTGGCTCCTGCCAGAGGGTAACTCAGCTACATGCCTGAAGCCAGATGGGATGAGTCTGGATCTAAGAGGAAAGCAACCTTCCCTTCTCTGCTGTTCATCCTTAGGAAGGGTGGCACAGCAAAAAAAAAAGAGGCTTCCTGGGCAGGGTTGCCATGGCATCACACTATTCCTCATCTAGTACGTAGTTCAAAGTTTCAGGAAGACTGACAGATCTACTGCTGTTCCCAAATCCAAGCTGGAAATTGTCTGTGGGACACAAAAGACAGCCCACAAACACCTCCTCGCTCTTTAGCCAAGCCCTCAGGAAAATACAGCTCTCATTGGCAAGAAGTATTCTCCTATCTAAAACTCAGTAGCTGTAATCATAGAAATTATTTTCAGAGGAAGTAATGTGGTTTTAAAGTGGGATTTTTAAATGACAGTCAATTCTAGACAAGGCCCTGACAAGCTCCCAAATTTTCCCTTTTACGAGTGGTAAAATATTTTCTGCTCGCTTTCAGAGCCAGAAGCCCATCTAAGAGTCAAAACAGAGGATTCCAAGCACAAACAAGAAAATGTTGAGTGTGAACTGGAATAAAAAATACTAAAAAAAAAAAATTCTCATTTTTCTCTCCCTGTCCTAGGCAGAAGTCATATGCAACCCAGAAAACACTTTTTTTTTTTCGGGGAGGCGGGGGGGAGGAAGAAGTATTACTCATATAGTTGCAGTTATAAGACTTGAAAAGATTAATGCTCCATTTCGTAGGGTTGAAAGAAATAGGGGGTTTAGAAGCCTCTTTCCATGTTTTCCCTCAGCGTTAAGATTTAAAAGAAAACTGAGGAAACTTTGTGCTTTTAAGAGAGACTGCTGAGATCTTCTGCTAGGCTAATACCTTTGCCTCTGTGATATGTATTTGGATTTCAGACTTGACAAATACCACGTGCCGATTGCAAGGCTCAAATGACAGGTTGACCCCCCGCCACGGTCCTCTGCCTGTGGGCTGCTCACCACATACCTGCAGCCCAGCACCAAAGCCTCTCTCTCCCAGTCTGGGAAGCTGGCAGGTCAGCCTGAGTTGGAACCAGATGACCAGGAAGGTGGTTGGGTACCTCCATGGGCTCAAGTAACATGCTCCAGCTCCCCACTGGGTACAGCCTCACAGAAAGGCACAATCCCTGCCAGCAGCTTGTGCTTGCCAGCACTCACTCCCTCAGGTGTGTGGTGTGCACTCACTACAAGACCTCCATACATGAAGTCTCATGAGCTGGTAGAGAAGGCAGCCAGAAGGAGTCAAGATTTTAAAAACAAGCAAATCCTTGCTATTATGCGCTACCATTGCTACAGAGCAAAATGCACTAGTCTTATCCCTTAATGGATTTCAGTTATTTTGAACTAAAATGTAGAAGCAAACCGAAATTCTACCATGCCTCTCAAAACTCAATCTGCTAACTCTTTGCTAATAGTAAAAAGAAGAGCCATGCAGTTTGCCAACTAGGCCAATATTTTTTTTGGCAATGCAAAATGAAGGGAAGAACACTTTCTACATTTGAGCAAGGCAAATGCTTGATTAGTCGTTGTGCATAGAAAAGGAGCTGTAGCTTAATCAAGACTACTGACTCCTATGGTGATTAGGCAGCATGGAGAAAGTCAAAGTCTCCCAAAGAGACAGTCTGCATCCATGCAGGGAAAAAAATGTCCTCAATATGCTCAGAAGCAAACTTGCAATGACATCTGCACGCTACCAGTCAGACTTTGCTTATTACATGGTATAAAAACGTCTTCTTGTATTAGGTTTTGTGACAACCACCCTTCATCTGAGTGGATTATAAACATCTCCCCTGGAACTGGATATCAATTGTTGCCTTTCAGTTTGTATCATTTCAATAACTATGCATTTTTCAAAATAATGAAAAGTTAGAATAAGAACTTCAGATTTTGTCTACAGCAAATACAATATACTTTTCCTCTATGTTCTACGTACTTTCCAGATTCTTGTCTTAATATGTTGGTGCTGTTTGTGCATTTTCATCTAAGACGACTGAATGATTTTTCCTCCCAGTACTGCCTCCTTTATCTGTGGTTTGTTTTTTTTTTTCAAGATGGGGAAAGATGTCACAACAACTCTATTGATACACATTCTTCACAGGTATGTTAGCACTTATCTTTCACTTTTTTTCCCCCAAAAAGGCTGTGCTACTCCAGTGGTCCAGTTTTCTTCTTTTTACTTTCTATTTTTATTTAATTCAATACTGAACTTTGAACAGTTTTCCTTTTGAAGCAGACTCTAGTTAGTTCTCTTATTGTTAGTTATAGGATTTGCCTTAATGTTGACTAGCTTTGTATTTACAAAAGTTAATACTCATATCTATTCTGCTGCATTACATAGATGGCTTTCAGTGTCAACACTGTCTTCACCTTTCCCTGAGCCTCTGGGCACATAGTGTACAAACAATTTGGGGTAAAAAAAAACAAAGCAAACACCAATGCATTTGTATTGCCCTGCTCTAAGTTGTTTGAAACCGCGTCAGAGAAAAATGCAGCAACAGAGAGCCCTAGAGGCCCTGTCCTGCACTGCACTGAATAACTCCCACGCACATACATACTTTCACATACGCAGAATGCATGCCTTATCCTTTCTGCACATCTGACACACCAAAAGCTTACAAAACACTCCAGACCTAAGCTGTAATTATATGACATACATTGCTTTGTTCAGTTACTAGATGCACGTTTGTTTAGTTCTTTGAAAAGGAATGAGGCAGAAGAGTGTTTGGCTTGTTCTTCGTTTGGAAAAGTACATGGTGATGTTTGATGACTGCAAAGGACTGTTCATTGCATTATTCATTCCTATTCCACAAACAACAGACCTGACTCAATGCCTATAAAGTAAGAAAAGTGTCATTACAGCAGATTTTGGATCAGCTCTGTAGTCTTCTAATTTTCCTCAAATTTTAGGAAATCACAAAACCCACAATAATTGCTGCATGTGGTTGCAGCAACTGTGCTCCTTAAAATCTCTTTGAGGCACGTTTTAAGCAGTTAGCAGAAATAAAAATCTCTTTTAAGAAATCCCAAACTCATTACTGTATGCAATACAGGCATCACCAGGTACCACTGAAATTTATCTTTCCAAAGTGCTGTTGAGCCATCTGGCAGAAGGTAGGTGAAGAGCTCGTGTGAAGGAGCTTGTACCGCACCCATGCTCTGAGGACAAAAACCACTCTACTCTGTGCCCAACCATAAACCATGCCTCTTCCACAGAGCACATCCAGAAAAAGAGCTAAAGTCCTCCTCCTACTGCCTAAGATCAAAGACTAAACTTGAACCACAAACACACAAACGTAGGTCTGTGTCACATGGACTGGTTTATATCAGATCCTGAAGGTTTTTATTACTTCTGAACAAGAGTTTGCCTTTCTAATGGGCGATGTCCCCAAGTGGATGTATCTCAGCTCTGTGACTGCCCCAGGGCACCTGCACAGTATCTCTGGGAGTCCCTGCTGCTCCATGCCTGCCAGCTCCCAAAGCAATGCTTCATCTTAGAAAGGGTCAGAATGTCTCAGACATATGAAGAGCTATGCCAAAGGGCAAGGGCTTAATTACAGAACACTGTTTTTTTCAGTGCCCAGAGACATAAAAGTGTTTAAATCCATCCCTATCTGCAACCTCTCTAAGGCTGCTCAAATCACATTCTTTCACAAAAACTTAGATAGGATACATGCAGAGATCTTTTCTGTGGCACTCAAATGGTTTTTTCCTCATTTTTACTGTATCAAAATAGAAGGTCACGATTCCTAAAGTCTGCCAGTTTTTTCACTTTTTTTTTTAACTCTTTAAAATCCGTGGTAAAACAAAACTGATTCACCGGCTTCAGGAGAAATAAAACCTTGAAGATCTCACAAGGAAGCCTCAACATGGTAAGCAAGAACATTTTTCATTTTCTGACACACTTATAGATGGGGATGATGTGTGTGGGAGAAAAGAACAAAGGACCAAATCGTGGCCATCCTCAAATCTATATTGGATGTAGGATCACACTAATACGAATTGTCAGATTCTCTTCCAGTTGAAGTCATATGTGTGCATATTAAATTATTTTATAACCTTAATAAGCTTCTTAGTTGCCTTCTATTTTAAATACAAGGCATCAATATAGGAATAGTACACCACGCAAATGAGGAGAACTATACAACGAGAATTATTTGACTGTTATTGATTACATCAAGCCACACACAGATTCGGGGGAAAAAATAAAATATAAACAGTTCTGATGTACAGCCACCTCAGCTAGACAGACAAAAAAAAAAAAAAAAATTCTCCTCAACATCCCCTTGCTTGTGGCAACTACAAAATGGATGCTTGTCTTTAAACTGGCTCTCTTCAACCCTCAGGTGCCAGGGATAAGCTAGTTTTCTGAGATTCTCCTCCTTTGCCAGCCTCCTCCTACTCTGAGGTCAGCTCCTAAGAGGCAGGTGGATTTTTCCCTGTCCAGCTTTAACTATCTCTTTCTTTTCAAAGCCCCTCTTCTCTTCTTCACTTCTTCCCTTCCAAAACAGCTACTGGCAATCTGCTTCACAGACCACTTCTTTCTTTTAAACCTTTCCTGCATATCTTTCTATTAGCAGCTCTCAGATTGCTAGCCTGAAAATTCATAAACCATGGGTCAGAGTCTAAAATACCAGGAAATATAAACTACAAAAAGCTTAAAAATAAAAGCTGTAGTCCGGGGATGTTTCCTGCTTGCTGTCAATACGTGTGCATGGTGCTTACAACACTGCAACCCTCACACCTTCTAGAGTGAGTAGAGAGATCTTGGCTAGTGCTGTGGTACCCTCAGCAGAAGCCTCCATGGGGAAATCAGACAACTTTGGGACTGATACAGCACCTATACATAGTAATAGAGAGTCCCTACACCATACAACACCCACAGGGCTGGCCCATCATTAGGTGACAACAGCTTTGAACTGCACAGGACAGGACTCAAACTGGTGATCTATCCATGAAAGACCGCACAGCTTGCTTGGCTAGGAGCTAAGGCAGAGCATTTGCCAGAATGCAGAAACTCCAATGACCCACCGTCCTCCTTTGCCAGGCCTCACATGGACAGAGGGGGAACAAGTTTTCTGGCAGTGCGTGTGTGAAGTTTCCCACCTTTTGAAGGCTTCCTGCAATTGTCAACACTCAACCTCACAAGCTTCCCCAGTAATTTCTACAAAGGAAGAAGAGACTGTTCTGATCCCAAGAGCAAAGCTGCCATCCAGTAGAGTCAGTAATAGTTTTGGATGAAGGAACCTCCTAACTGATCTATTGTCCATTCTACCATGTTAAAAATGTTGGATAATCTCATGTCCAGATGTACAAACAAGGTGCACGCTGTTTGGTTGGTTAAACAGTCCCAAATATTTGATGCTTAAAAACATAGGGGGAAAAAAAAAAACCCACCCTCCAGCAAATGAGCTTGAAAAAAGGTCAGTATTGGTCAGGCTGGAAGTTATAAAGAACTCCTAAAAATATAACCAAAAAGCGTGGATGACTTCTCAACATATAAGAACAAGAAAATTATTCACATGAGTCTAACCACATGTGAAATGGTTTGCATTTATCTAGTTAAAAATAAAAAAGGCCAAAGCCTTAAATCAGTCTGATGTATTTCTGTATTTGGGAAAATATTCCTTTTACAAAAATATGACTCTATAGTCATAATCAAAATGAATGCAGAGAAATGTCTGTGTGTATATATATAAATATATGAATGATTCTTTTAAGGAAAAGAAACTCATTTCCAGTAATTGAAGTCTTACCTTTCATTCTGAAATTAATTAAGGGAAAATTTAAGTATTTGGATCTTTGATGATCACACTAAGCAGTGTCATGGCCAAACAGAAAAAGAACATAATTTTTTTTCTGAAAATGTGCCAGGAGGAAATAAACAGCTTTCTGGATAAGTAATAATCAACAGCAAACCGCAATGCCATTACGTTTCACAAAGGACAGAGTGGAATGTGCAGAAAGATTAGAACAAAACAAAACAAACAAACAAACAAAAAAGCAAGCTATAAAAAGCCTAGATACTTGACAGAAGAATGAGAAAAGGACATGGCCCAGTGTTCTGCAAAAATGATTCAAATAAATCTGTACTGTGGCAAATAGGAAAAGGAAATAGAAAATGCATAGAAACCAGTCATTTTTCTTTAGAATTTCATTTGACAGCAATAATACCTAAGGTTATCTCTCCTATAAACTTACCCTAAATAGAAATATTTTCTTCTGCTTACATTGAGATTGGACAGTAAAGATATTATAGTTTGTTCATGCAGTATTCTCCTTTATCTTGTATGGTTCCTCACAAAGTAAAGTAATACATTTTCTAATTGGGAAAAAAAAAAAAAAAGCTTGTGTAACACAAACAAGTGCTACAGGTAGTGGAGAAAGGTTTACTGGCTTATAAAAATTGAAACAGAAAGATGGCCACAAAAAAAAACACCATTAAACTTTACCAATGAGGTCATATTATTCACAAGAATACAAAACTCTCAGGATACTAACTACAAATCATCATCTCTATCTCCTACTACACCATATTTTTGCGAGGCTTATGAGCACTGTTTCCATCTTTCAAAACTGTTGGGTTCCCATAACATACTGCCAGACAGCTTTGTTGAAAGAAAACAGCCCTCACAATTTGAATATTTTTCTAAAGTTTCCATTAGCCTGCAAATAAAAATCACATAGTAGGGTGCTTTTACAGGCTGTATAGGCACAATAGGCTGTGTTTTCAAAGGAGTCTTTATATGTATATAATTGTATAGAGATATATATACACATAGAAGAAGTTTGAAAGCAGTTTCTTTTCCGGAAAAGAAAGGAGAAACATCCTAAAATTTTTCAAAGGGTAGGTGCCATCTTGTTTTGGATTTACAATACCATTACCCGAGTTACAAAATATATTAATGTTAGAAAGATCTTTGAGTAATCACCCTAAAAATTTAACTACAGGTATAAAATACTGTATCTAATAATTTTTACAATGTAGGTGCTAATCTCTGTTAGAAACGTTCTTTTTGCCAAAATTCAGATCAAAGTGTTAGCACTTATAATGAAGTACCCCCATCAGAATGAAAACAAGTCTAGGTAATTGCTCAGACAATAAGTAGGGTAATGTCCCCCTTCATTACAAATCCATTTGGCATCCATTCTAATTGCCAGACTACTCTCAGGAAAAAAAAAAAAAAATATTTGATGTTCCAGTGGATGTCATATGTGGCTTGTACTTTTACAGCACTTCTATTGTAATTCAACATTAATTATATTTCACATTGATGTACTGCACAATGCTGCCATATGAAATACTCACATTTTGTAAATGAGAAAATTAAGCTCACTTTTGTCTGTTCTAATCCCGTTTTACCCTTACTAAACTTCAGTACCAGAACTCTCCTCAAAAAAAAAAAAAACAAAAAAAAAAAAAAA
>WHYT01016620.1:560828-572841 GCA_009806455.1 Tetrax tetrax | reverse complement strand
AAAAAAAAAAAAAACCCAAAAAAAACGCATAAAAACACCACACACCACCAACCTAATTTTCATCACTTCCATATCATTTTAGTATATTTTCCTGCTTTTGAATTCTTACTGGAATCATAAAATATAAGTAGGATGAAAAAAAAAATGGAGCACTAGATTGCAGTCATCATAGAAATAGTAAACATCCATGACAGCAGACAACTGGTGAATGATTTTAAGAAATACGTCACTTCACGTATAGCCTGACCTCTTCCTTCTTCTCAGTTAGTATGACATTTGCTCAGAGATGTCTAATGCTTATTTTCCCATAGCTGTGTTTATCACATAAACATAGGATAAAAGAAAAAGAACAAAAAAAAAAAAAAAAGTCAGATGTTTTTAATCTTTTATTGAGCCATACACAGCTATCCCTGCTAAAGTGAACATGATTGGTATAGGATAAGGAAATTTAAAAGGGAAGAGTACAGTGGAAGATACATGTATATTTGTGGGGAAAATATTTTAAATATCAGGACAGTTTTTAAACTTTTTCTGATGTCCCATCATTGACATACTTAATTGAGGGGCATTTCATCTATCCTCCACCTGTAGGAACTTGTGTTGGTTGACTTAATTTCACCAGTACACCAGGTGGCCTTTGTAGGGAGCCTGTGCACGCGTGAAAGCCTTAGATGCTTAGTGTGATCAGACAAGTTGAAAACCCAAGTATGTTCTTGAAACAATTTAGCTGAGCAGTCCCTCTGTCAAGTGTGTTGCTTCTCAAGCAGAAGCTAAAAACAACAACATGAAGAAACAAAAGAAAAGGGGAAAATAAGAAAGCACTAACAAGATATGAGCTTTAAGGCCAGACTCCCTTAGTCCATGAAGCCATTCTTGTCCTCCCTTGCTGACCCTTTGAGCTAGGCTCTCCAGAGACTTTCTAGCAAATGAGACAGGTTAGTGTCTCCTGTGTGCTGACAAACACTCTCCCAGAAGAGACACACGAGTGGAAAGGACTGTACAAGTCTTTAGTTCAAGAAAGCTTTGAGAATATCAGACCAACTGTTCCTATACCTGTGAGCAGGTGTTACAGCATTTGACTTACTATAGTTCTAGAGTGAAACCTCATGAGACATTGCTTGGCTCTGTAGGAAGGTTGCCCATGCTAGACCAGAAGACCTGATATCATCTTCATCAGTGAAAGTGGGAAAACCTACATTTCCATATGCAATTGGTTATCTTAGGTTGCTAGTTGTGTCCACACTGAGGAATCAAAGGCTATGATAATGCGTGGGAGACCCCAGCTACAGTCCCTTAAGGCTACTTAGGCAGAGGCACCTAGATGGGCACTCTACAGTTTCCTCGAAAACTCAGTTGATTTGCATATTTCCCTTGAACAGATACAGGCCATTTCTGTACTGGGTCTCAAAATTTATATAAGCAACCACAGTTTTCATCCAATTTCCATGGGGCTTGCAACATAACTCATAAGTGCTGGAAACATACTTCTTTACAAATTGCTTGGGAGGGAAGGTCTTTATTTTCTAAGGTCAAGTACTTAGGACCCTTTAAGACACATCACACTGTCAGCTAAACACACAGATATGAGGAGCTATGCCTTGAATTGAAAAACCACAGCTGCCTAGCCTGAAGTAATGCCTTTATAAAAACATGTTTTTATTCAGTAGCAATTTAGCCATGTCATTTTCTATCTAGAAGAAGTAGCAAGGAAGCTATTCCTGCTTTTTATAGAAGCCCACACGCCACAACAGTGTGCCATATGCTGAAAGTGTCAACTACTGCCACAAAACTTTGGAACAAATTGGGGACAACTCTGAGGAAAAGACTCAGAACAGATACTGCATAACAGTTGTTTAACAGAAGTTTTCTGAAGGTATTTCAACTGTAATAAGTGGGACATTCCTTATAAATTGTGGAAAGTATTACAAAATTGGACCTTGAGTCTCCCATATGAAAAACAGATAGGTAGGTGCTTTTAGTTTCCAGGCCACTTTCAAAGAGAATAGTTTACAGTTTCTCAGTAAACATTTATTGCATCCAGGAAACATTATAAATAGACTAAAGTGAACAATTTTTTTTTAATACTATAAGTAAGCTCTCAATAAAAACTCTTAACAGTCCTTCTACAGTTAGTTACACCATTCCTTGACATGTTTCTGTTACCATATACTTAAATATAAGGCTTCAGCATAAAGAGTCATGTTTCTGCAACTTTATCATACACCTAGAAAAGTTTCAAGTTGAATTACTGGATTTTTACTGTCATTATAGTATGTACATTATGTATTTCTAACAGGTATGACAGTGTTTGAAAATAGGGACAGTGCTTGCATTCTCTACCCAGCACTTCAGAATTGGCTGGCTAACCTTCAGCCAGGTATCTCTGCACATAGGAACACTGCAGTCCTGAGGTTGCGACTTAGCCAAAATCCAAAATCTACAGCTTTTATTCAAAGCACTACAAGTATCAGCATGCTATGCACACGGCAAAAACTTGTTATGTATGGATCAGTCACTAAATCCATAAAGATTTCTTTAATATTCTCCCTTTACAATGAGAAATTCTTATGCCATTTCAGAAACCATGACTGTGTCCTGGATCTGTACCAAGCTTCCCAAGCCCAGCAGCCTGCCCTAAACCATGTAGGTACAGACTCAGAGTATCCTGTGAAGGTCTAATGAGTCTCCTCTTCACTGCTCTGAGTTATAATGAGATGCTGTAGTAGCAAAGCTCTTTACCTCAGCCAAAAGTCATACATAAATTAATAACAAAAAAAAAAAAAAACCCACCACAGTACTCCATGGAGACAGTAGTTTTGAAAGTTGTATTCACAGCACAGCATGACAGTGTTAGAAGAAGTGTTCTTTGTCAGGGTAGCTTAGCCATCTGGGATACTGCAAAGGGATACTATGTCACTCATCTAAAATTTACTTGACAGTTCAGTTAGGTTTAACATAGATACTATTGTTAAGTTAGATAAAAATGGAAAAAAAAAACAACCAATAGAATATAAATTGCGGAAGTCTTCTCTTTTGGCAACTTACACTTTGCACGTAATCAAACCTGTCTTGTCAAAATTTGTCACTGAGAACTTGCAGTAAAAAATTCTGGTTATGCTAATCTTTGTCCTCTATTATCCTTAATCGCATTTTCAGAGATGCTGCCCTAGGGAGCTGCACAAGTCCTGACATTTAAAAATCAGGCATTTGACATTTGGAATGACTTAGAAGTACCCTAACAGCCGCTCAAAATAAAGGTTGTGTATGTGTGGGTGTGAATGCAGGCAAGAACACAGCTTTTCTTTGAGACACCTTTGCCTTTCGTAGTGCCAAGACTTCTCTTCTGAGCCACAATATATTTGGTGCTTGAGGTCCAATAATAGCAAGTTCATATTCAAGATTTAACCTATGTCAGTGAATGAAGGGTATTGAAATGCTAATTGTTTCAAAGTTACACTATCTGCTGGCTGTTCAACTTCGTTTGCTATACATACCGACATGTGAAAGCCCAGATTGCAAGACAGTCCACTGCAAATCTTTGAGGTCTTGCAAAGCCTGTTTGGACAAAGTATTGTTCACCAGAAACTGGTCAGTTCTGGACTCCATTCTTTCTAGCATATGTCAAAAATAGGCCTTTTTTAGTACAGTTCAAGTCTTGTACTAGTTTAGAAGACAGAAAAGCACAGTTCTGCCCATTGCACAGATCAGAAATTCAAGCCTCAGACATACACGATGTGTATAATATCACCAAGCATATCAATACTGGAATGGGAAGATAACTTGCGCAGTGGGATATTCAATGAATTATCTTGCCACCTTTGAGTTGCTCCAAAATTTATCATTGTCAATGCTTAGCATCCCAGTTTAAAACATCTATTTTAAATGTATTTTAAGAAAGTGTGAGTAACATTAACAGGAAATTGAAATAGATTTTTTTTTTGAAGACACAAAGAGCAATACACTAATTATTACTTAACATCACTTTACAGATGAAAGGCAGAGACTGTTTTCTAGCTTTGTATTTAGGCTTCTCTTACCAGAAACTCACCAATTAAGATTTCTCTTCCCTGCATAACCCTAAGATTCTTTTAAGAGACAACAGGATTAGCACAAGGTCTTCCAATGGGACAACTATTTATCAACTGTCAGCAGTTGATGCCGAGTTATCCTTGTTTCTCAGTTTTAAAAAAATGGGAACAACTGGAATGGTAGTAACAACTTCAATTACATAAGATAAAGTGAATTACTATGTTCACATTTGCTCCTCAGAGCATAGACCATAATGCATTTTGTTTTGAAGTCCTAGTCCCTTTAGATCGGTATAAGGGCATTGCCTAATGTTGCCTAATGTGGCAATAAGCATTGCCATCACATTTTTGTCTCTCTACTGTGCTTTGAGATCCAAAGCAACCGCAGAAAGGAAGTTCACACAGAGTACCCAACTTCAGAAGAGGGCATAGCTATAGGATGTCACAGCTGGGCTACTTTTGGTATCCAGATCAGTTAGGTCAAAGCTACCTGGCTTGGTCTGCAGTTAACGCCATGCTACAGAAATACCCGCGTCCTCATTCTGCGCCTTCAGGCCTTGTTTAGCCACAGGATGCTGGCCATAGCAGACTACACAAAACTACAGTTGTTTTAAAGGAAATGACAATTACAGACTCTATCACGCTACAGAAGAACCCAGAAAGGAAATAGACTTGTACCCTAGGTTGTCTTTATCAAAATACAGATCAAGATTCAATGGCTGAATTCTTAACAAGAGAAAAAAAAAAGAAGAATCACTTTTATATTTTTTACTGGTTATTTTAATAAGCATTGCCTTTCATTATTCCCTGAGACTGGGCTTTTTTCTCATTATTCCTGTGAGGAGAGATAAAAGAAAGCCTTCAGAAAAATTACAATGCAATGGAGCAACCGTACAGTGAATATAGACATTTCCAAAATTAAAAAAAAAAATAAAGCCTAAAAAGAACCCCCACCTCTCTCCCCACAATTTGCTGCTTTATCAAGCCCTATATAGTAAGAAGCACTCAGAGAAAAATGGAAAACACTTTTAAAGGACTATTGCCAACCTCAATTGAAACAAAACCAGTATCATTAAACAATCCAAGAGGAAAAATATCCAGCTGCAATCAAACACCTTCTCAGCAACCTAAAAGTGAAGCTATTTAGAAGAATGAGAACAGCTGACACTTCCCCATTGCTGTCCCCCCCCCATCTGTCTAGATAAGTCGTGATTAAATAAATCCACAAATCTGCAATGGTCTTTTTTATAAGGCTATGAACAAACTGCATTACCATACCATGGAGATTTCAGAATTCCAGCTAGACCAAAAATTTATTTTCAGTGTCCCATCTATTTTTCAAATCACTGCACCAAAGCTCTGCAGCATCCCCTCAGATTCCTGCAGTACTCATTTTTCTGCTGTGCTTCAGTGAACAGTTCTTCAGCCACACCTTTCTGCATAAGAATAAAATGAACACAGAGAAAGCTTTCAAATTATCACAATGCAAAAATAGTTTTTCCCTTCCTTTACAACCATTGACTGCCCTAGGTGCTTGGAGAAACCATGATATGTTCATCTGATTGCAGCAGTTAGGAGACACAATGAAGCTGCAGTCATTTTATGAGGAAGTGATTGAGCTTTTAGCTGACTGCCTCTCTCAGCTGCCACCTCTTGTTTTCCTCACCACATCCTTCCTCCTTTCCCTCAGACTTTATAGATGTCTTTTTTAATAAAGAGATAAGAAAATTGTGCATATGGTTCACTGGAACGTCTTGATATTTTAGTATTCCAAAAATCTATTTTGTGTTTCTTTCCAGGAGTGACAAAGCAGGATCAGTCCACGGTAGAGATGTGTTGTGCATTCACCTAAAGTGGCTACCAGCAGCTCATCAAGAGTTTGCGGTTGGCTGCACAGGTTTTATCAAAGGCAGGAAATGCAACTAGTCTGTTCCTATAGGACTGAAAAATTTAGATTTAGAAAGATATTAAACAATCGGTCACACTTCTCAGGTCCATTCTGGTCAGACGAAAGGCACCAGGCAAAGTATCACAGAAGAGCCAATTTGCATGTTGAAAAAGCTCTTGCTGTGCTTGAAGGAAGCTTTACACCCACAACTTCTTATCACTGTAAAGAGTCTTTCATGAGAACTTAGGAATGGGGGTACAGCTAATGAAAGTATAAACAGATCACACTTTTCTGCAAAGGGCAGAAAAGACCAAAGCTAACATGTAGACTGACCCCAGCACTCCTCCAGAACTCTCTTTTCAGTCAGAGGAAAAAAATAAAACAGGAAGATATTCAAAGAATACAATCTAGATGCTTTTTCTTAATCAGATTTTTTGTTGGCAGCTTTGTTGGACCACTTAGTAAAAGAGAGTCTAGTAATTAGACCTCAACTTCTGTATGGCCTGTTCTAAAGTGTATTATGCTTTCTTCTTCTCATAATCTTTCCCTAGTACACACCTTCCTTTTCCACATTTATTTAAACAGATTTTATCATTTGTATTCTGACTTACTAACTCTTCAGAGCCCTCTGCGCTTACATTTGTATTCCAAAACTGCCCTGGAAATCAGCAGGATGCCAATAGCCTTCATGGCCCCCGGAGAGCAGACGGCATGGTGAAATAACTGATGACACACACATTCAGGGCAAGAGGTGTTGGATGCGATTGTCTTACCAGCTGGTTTTGTCCATTAATAAGAAATCAGAAGAATAGCAGTAACTGGCAAATTCTGTTGGTATCATTAAGTTGTGTCTTGAGAATTAGCCAAGCTATAGATACTACACAGAAGTATGTAACTGATCCTTCCCTCAGGGAAATATATTAATTTGATTAGTGTTGAATCCACATTCTTTTCATTAGCTATTACTAGCCATGTGGGAAAAGGGCCTGCTGTGCACAGGTGGCTTGGACATCTCTTCATGCTTTCAAGACCTCTGCTTATGCCAGTGGGACAGCCTGTTGGAGGCAGGGAATTGATTCAAATTAATTTTCTCTGGGCTAGCAAAACCATTTAATTTAGCCTTGTGAGATAAAACAAGAACTTGTAGCAACGAAAACAGCTGAGGCTGCAGAAGCCGGGGAAAGGAGTTCAGGGCTCTTTAACAAGATTCTGCTTGGAAGAGCTCTGCTGGCATGAATTTTACAAGCCCAATGTAAGAGAAAAAAAAAGCTGCAATTTATTTAAACATGATCTCCTTTCCTCTTTACTACTTCAAATGGTTCCTCACCACCACCACCCTGTTTCCAAACTCCAAGATGGAAGCCAACTTTTGCCAGAACACTTTTTTTTTCCAACCCTATCAGTAAAGTAACTCAGTCCATACCTCTGGTACAAACACAGTAGAAAATGACATGAAGATTAAGAAACATATGCCTGCAGTCACAGTTTCTACTAAAAATTCACTGTTCTCTGAATTTCAAAATAGAGCAAAATATAAAATCTTCCAAGGCAGAAGTCATCACAGCTAGCCTGGTTCTCTGCCATCACAATCCCAGGGAGAAGGAGCTAACATCTGACCTCAGGCCATGGCTCACATGTATTTTTCAATGCAAGTATGCAACAACTACTTCCAAACTGCAAAATCACAGTGTACCTCAGTTCTATGCAGGCCTATGCTCAGGCTTCAAAATATGTTCTCTGTCTCCCCAAGAAGCCTCATACTTTTACCAATAACTCCGAAAAATTATTCTGAATCTAAGTCTGGTATGTTCCACTACTTGTAGTTCTTCTAGTTCCTCAAGCTCAAATTCTCCTTCACCTCTGGATGCATTACATCCTTTCAACTGACACCAACAGGACCAATGTTACAGGAGAGAACTGTGGTTGAAAGTATTCACAAAACTAACTTCAGCTTGGGACCTCAGCCCTTAAAGAGGAAGCCAGGCACCAGAAAAGTAAACTCCAAGTGCCAGAAGGGACTGCAACAGAATATCTATGTCAATATTCTTTAATTTAGAGTTCAAATATTTTAGCTTTGTGCTACTTTAAATATATATGTATATACATTAAAAAAGATATCTCCACAAACAGCAGTTACATTTCATACAAAAAGAAAAAAAAAATATTAAATTGGAGAAACACTTTCATGGAGAGAAACCACTTGGATAACCAAGCAGCCTTGCCTCACCTCCTTCTGTGGCAGAACCCAAGGGGCCAAGGAGGTCGCCAGCTCTTACACATGAAGCCCCATCCACTTTCACATGCATCTGCGCCCATATCTTTGACGGTGGCTTTCCACAGGCTCACTGCTGTCTCTAGGAAGGGAGCACCACTGGGAGGGAAAGCCTCCTTGTCTCCTTGCAAGAGTCCCCCAGAAGTGGGCTGATAACCAAGAGGAACAAAGCCCAGTGACTTGCAGGATGGAGCCAGCTGTGCATCGCACACAAACAAAAACAGCACAGGGGATATTTTGGCTTCCCTGAGCACAATACCTCATTTCTTTTCTTTTAGTACTGCTCATACCACAGGCTGTGGCACAGAGCCCAGATACTCACTTCCACTGCAGTTGCTGCTGAAGAGGCTTACTGGCTTCCAAAGTACGTTTATATAATCTATGTAATGATTTTATTAGCAAATACTCATTTATTAGGAAGTCTTAAGTTAAACAAACAAGGAAGTCATCCTGTGTGCTGAAAAATAAACTCTTCCACAAAACTGAAGCCTTTTAATACTACTCTTGGCATTAACCTTCTCCCTACCTCGTTTTTGTGTCAGGGTTTCACAGTCCATTCTTAAATGCTGCTGAGGTTTCACATACCCCACTGAGGGTAAATGAGGGCCACGAAGGCTTATCATCTTGTGAAACGTGGCCTTGAATTATAGGACTATAATGTTGTGAAAGAGCGCTGAGATATATTGTAGTGTTTTCTGTGTTCTGATGCATCTTTGACAGGACTGGAAACAAATCTGAGACATTCTCCGTGGAACATTATAGTATTTAAGGTAAATACACTGAGGTAGATAGCTGAATCCTGACCTCCTTTTGTACAGAGTTCTCCACTCCTCTTTTTTTCCCTTTATCAAGGCATGACAATGTAAAAATACAATAATGAGGAAAACTTTTCACATAGTATTGTTCTGAAAATAGTCACCTTTTTCATATTACTGTATAGTTGCCATAACAACATGATGCAACATCTTATTTAATAATCATTCTCTACATCCTTTTTAGCATTTTAGTTGTCATGACAACAACATGCATTTTATTTCAGACCTATTTCCCAACACTCTTAGATGTATTTTGGTTGCTTTGAATGAAATCAGACTCAATCTCCACTAAAGAAGATCAAAAAGAAATCTAATGCAGCGTCCGGAAAATAAAGTATCTTTTTGGAAAAATGTTCTAACGCTGACACATAACTATGTCCTTCCTGATGTATGTACGATTACTTTACCAAAAAGCTCAATGCAAATACTATATTTAAGAATTAAATGCATAGAAAGGATCTATAAAAATGTCCAACATTCTGTCTGAAAATAAGCAATAGCTATCGATTTGGTGGAAAAAAAAAAAAGATAATAGAGTTGTTTAAACTAAGGTAGGTATGTTTTCAATACGTAGCTTATGGGGAAATATTGGTTTCAACTCCTCCTGCCCTACAGCTAGGTCAGATATTGACATTAGATCAGAGTGCCACCAAAGCACAATAACATCATTTTGCACTGAAGCACAATATCAGTCTAATAATTCTGAGTTTCAGTGGCAAAAAAAAATTTTTGGCAATCTGATATTGATCTAAACTACACGCTACAGCGGAGATTTACATCTCTATTTTTTGTGATGAGGTGATTGTCATGAAACAGTGAGCTAATATGCAAAAAGCTACCCAGTCACACTTTTTCTGTTGAATGTCAGAAAAATTATAAACTGAGATTTGTAATTTACAGTATCACAAGTAGTAAATTCACATCACTAGTATAGAATAGACAGATCACGAAGTTCACCATGGAAATAATTGTTCATAGAGATAGCAGGCCAAAGACTGAACAAGTTCTCATCTCTTTTTCCTTTTTTTTTCCCCCCTCCCTCCATTGACACCAACACAAACTTTGTTACCTGGAACCCACCCATTTGCTTTTGAGTGTTACTACCTCATCATTTGAAGTGCAGACTGCAGAGATCTTCTTACAGTGCTCAGCTTTGTGCAGCTGTCTGAATTCTAAAATATTTACGAGCTGTGAAAACTTAAGATCATCCCAAAAAGATTTCCAACCACTTCCTATTACACATTAGAATATGCTTTATGCATTTGCAGTCCTTATAAACGTTTTCTCAACCATGGGAAATGTTTTAGCTTTCCTTGAAATTTCAAGCTTCTTTTCTGACAATGTGAGATTCAGAGTCATCCAAAGTGCAACATGTGGCTTCTAGGGTGCAGTAGCTGTAATGGCAGGAATGGCAAAGCACATATGTGTAGTTAGGGAGCAGAGGTTATGAAATTTAAAGATATGAATCTTAATTTCCATTTTATTGCTTCTGTGAACTGGTATCATGTGTGCTGTATGCGGGTGCAGCTTGACTCCCTCATTAACATTTTATTCAGTTCTAACAAATCCTGTTATCCAGGCATCCTACTCTGGATCTGATGCTTCTGCCTAAACATTCTACTTCAAAAGTATATAGAAGCAGAGAAAACATGGAAATAAAGGGGGTTGTCTGATGTTTAGAAATATGGAGAAAGAATTTATCTGCAAGAAAAATGCAGAAAAGACTAGAACAGATAGTAAAAGGAGAAGACATTGATAGTAATGAACAGATCAGATATCTTAATCTTTTTCTTAGCACAAGAGCCAAGTAAAAATCACCAAAAATTAAAACATAGAATGTTTTGTCACTTACTATAAGTGAACTTTGTAGACTAAAAATTAATCATTTCTCTAAAGAAATAGCTGCAATTACCTAAACAAGACACAATAAAATAATAAGTCCTCATGCCCAATTGCAGAAAAACTGCAAACCACGTGAGATTGGAAATTTCCTACTGGTAGAAATTTCCATGGATATTTACCAGCTTACAGACAGGCAGATACATAAAGAGCAACAGACAGTGATAGAAATCAGTGTACTTTGTACAAGTGCACAACATGCAATTGAGAGATCATTTAAAGAGAAACTAAATTAAGCTCTAATTGTTTGGAAAGGAAAAAGTGAGAAAAGAGAGATGTGAGAGAGATGTGAAAGTGAGTTAATATAAAAATCTTTCTAGAGAAGAGGAATCTCTCAGTTATTTAAATCTTGCTGCTTGTCATTATAAATCTACTACATGCAAAATCTGTGCTGATTTATTGATCTTCACTTTACTCCTGACTCTTAAAGTGCTCTTAACTGTTACAGTTTGTGTTAAAATACTTCAAAGCAGCTTACTTTTTTCCCCTCAACAGTATTTATTTTGTGTGAATTAAGAACTTATTTAGGAAAGAGATCAATATGAATGCTTCTTATTAAGAAATGCAGTTGCTCTAATTATGTTTTAAAGGAAACATAAATTTTCATATTCTTTCTGAGCTTTATATTGAGATAAAAGGTAACTGATAAGAATCCCACACTGCTAAAAGTGCACTCCCCTCCTCACATACATTTGTATGGCCTTATTTTTCAAGTAGCAGCACGCTTACCAAAGCAAATCCAGTTTCTATGCTGTTACTGTTTTAGCTAGATGATAATATTTTCCAAACTCAGTTTTATTTCAAATAATCAGTATCAACGTCTGCTCGGACTTCCATTTAGTGCCTCAAACAGGAAATACTACCTTTTTTATTTATAAAGGTACAAGTCAGTTATCACTTTGGCAAATGAATTCATGGCATATAAAATGAAAATATTAGTTATCTTATTTTTCTATCTCTAAATTCTCTAAATTTCAAATATGAGCACTTTGCCTGAATATTTTTCCTCTTGCAATATTAAATCAGGCTGTCTATTTTGATCTGTAAAAAAAAAAAACCAAAAAAAAAACTTACCCAAGAAACAAAGAGAAAAGAAAAGAAAAAAAAAAAA
>WHYT01016620.1:546083-560544 GCA_009806455.1 Tetrax tetrax | reverse complement strand
AAAAAAAAAAAAAAAAAAAAAAAAGGCAGGTGGAGTGGCTCTAGGAAACAGCTGCTTGACCCTTCTAACGTTTGCAGATGAGGTAGGTACCCAACAAGTCTTAAGGAGCTGCCTACAGATTTGCTGCACTGTTCTAAATTGCATCAGCTGCAATAAGCTCCAACACAACAGTTTGGCAGGTGGAGACTGTGAGAATGCACCAGTGATGAAGCAATAATCCTCTTTCCAACCCTCCTTGACACCTGCAGCTCACTAAAGTATACCTCAATGACAGAAAATTGCCTGTTTAGCCAATCTTTATGGCAGCTTTTTGCTGCTTTAGCAGCACACAATGAACCCAGGAGGTCCCAGAGACTGTCCTTTAAGACAGTTGCTCAGTAATACTCCTCTACAACAGTTCCAACAAAATGCCAGGGAAATGAAAGCACACAGTTTTATGCCCACTCAACCAGAACAAAACCTAACCAGGAATCTCAAAGGCTCCTAGGTTCAGGTGATGGCAAGACATGCCTTAGAAGGGAGGCAGGCATTAGCATGTGTTGGGGGAGAGGAAAGGAGAAGAGGGCCACTTTATGCCTGAGGAAGTCATCTGAAGAAGAGAAGGTGCATATGGGACAGAGTTCTTGTCACTTTAGCCTCTATAAATGACTCCCTGAAGTCAGAATAGGAAATACAAACATGGAAAAGCAGTAATAAAGGGATTTTCTGAATCCTGCCCTAGCATCTGCTCCTGTATCTGTTATGCAACAAACCTCCATCATCTCCAGGCAATGTCCACAGCAGTATCTATGTCAATCATAATGGACCAGAAGACACAGCTCTTGGTCACATTTTTTCCCAAGACAGCTAGGAAGATAACTTACTTAGAGCCGCAGAAGTCTTTCCAGGACGATTTGCTTGCATTAATTGTAATAATGCGGAACACCATTACATCCAGTTACCACTATATTTACGGAAAACAATGGCTGTTGTTCACAGTGAGCAGAGCCAACTTTATTATTATGCAGAATCACATTCTGTATCATGGCAACTGGGAATTTAATATCATAGTGCTGCCTTTTTCCAATGAAGTGATTCATTGCTTTGATGGCAGCGTTAATTATGCCATTGACAGAGCTGCAATTAAATTAACATGATCACAATTTACCATTGACCAATATCAAGCAATTTACTTCAGACAACTGCCAATTAGTTAGTTTTCCAAAAAAACCCTCCAGAGACATGATTTGCAAGTTCAGCTGTTAATCTAATTGAAGTGCAAACAGTACTATGAATACTTATCTAAGTGTTATATGGTCTAACAGGTCATTGCTGCCCTTTGGACATTTTGGAGTCTTCACTGTTTACCTTTAAGATGATATGAGGGGAGAGAGTAGAATGAATACTATCAATACCGTATCCTTTTAGAATAGCAAAAATTATCCCTACTTATATACCAGCCACTGGCATGTTTTACCATAAAACACTGTAAGAGTTACAAGGAAATGAATATAATCTTGCTGATTAAAGACCATACAGCAACTCACAGGGAGTATTCTCTTCAGTATTTATTCTGACCTTAAGTCAAATTGAAAGGATATTGACATTTTATAAAACTTACAAGCTTATATGGTAGAATTTTTTTCAATACCTAAAAAAAATTCTGTCTCAGAATAGTGAGTTTTACTGCTTTCTGCTCTGCGTTTCATATTTTTTGTAATTTTGTTCATTTATAAGCTCTCTGGGGAGATTCCAGAGCCAGCCTTTATGCAATATATCTAAAAACTTAATCAATACTTGGATTTATACTTCCTGTTTAGAAGTTTTTCCCATACTTTAAATGAGCCCTTTATATTTCAAAACTGTTTAAACAATCATTGCTAATTTTTTTTAAAACCCAGAGTAAGTACGCTTGGAGTGTAAAACCATCAGTTCCCTACAACAAACCAGGATTTTGCACCAGTAAAACGTTCTGCCATGTGTGAGAGCACCTCAGTGTCCTGGGCCAGGCAGACCACAGACACCTCTGTAAAAACACATCAACACCCCAGAAACGAGCAGGATCTTCCATTTACCTGAGTGTCCTAGGCAGTTACAGCTAATCCATGAGGACTCGAAGAGTTAGACTTGGTTAGTGATCTCCATGAAAAAAAACAGGAAGTTCAAAAAATGGAGCAGTTTTCTTCACTGAAAAAATGTTTGCAGGGATGTAAGGTGAATCAGAGCCAGTGAACTCAAAGGCCTATTCCACAGTCTGACCTTTTAATTGTTTTTCCTGTATAATTTTCAAATATTTACAGCACTCATCCTGTTTACGTCTCCCATTGAATAACATCACAGCACAGTAAGGCACGTTGTAATTATCAACACAGAACCATATCTGCTGTAGATAGCCACATTATATAAATATTAGTCTGAAATTTTACAGACACAGGTTAGGACTGATCCTAGTACAAAATGAGAAATCTTTAGAGAAGCTACTCAAGGCCCTGATTTTCATCGCCCTTTGAATGTTTCTGGAAAACAAAACAAAACAACACAAAACCAACCAAACAACAACCCAGAAGACAGAATGGCAAGATGCCTTGCAAATTTACTAAATACATTGCTCCTCTTTAATAATGAAAGGATAGTAGTGCCAAAAACTGTCTGGTGCTTTAGCAATCTATAGATAACATACCTGTTCAAGAACACAAAATTAATTTGAAAAGCCCTTTCATGGCAACAAGGGTATCTCTTTTTAAAAATTCCTTTAAAAAAGAAATTAATAGATAAATCCATACTGATACACTTCTCAAAACTTTCCTGCAGTGCAAAACAGTATTGAAGAGCAACCCCCAAATGCCAATAGAGGGCATTACACTTAGCCCATTGACAGAGCCAAGAAACATTTACCTTTCACTCTGATATGCCTACCTGCAAATCTTTTTTTGTTTAATTTGTATTACTGACAGCATTCATTTTTAATCATATAATTTTGCACATGTTCCTGCTTTTTGCCCTTCTCCTGTTACCCTAGTGCACACACATCCTACTTCTCTCCTCTGGCCCAATTTAAAAACCCACATGAGCAAGCACACATTTATACAACATAACTTGAGCAACGGTGTGCAGCTTTGGACAACAATGCCCATAATACTGCAACAAAATGAAAAGCAACAGCATTTACAAATTCCATTTTTACCAGGGCTGTCTTGCGGTCCTGCATCACCCACTAACCTCAGAGCTGTCTTGGCTCTCCTGTGAGTTGATTCTCCTTTCCAGATTGCACAAAGCATTAAATCTCAGCAATTTTCCTCCCTCTCCTATCCCTGATCTTCCTCTGCTACAGGCTAGGGGAAGAGAGAAAGGAGGGAGGAACTAGGCAAGAAGTCCATGGGGAGGCAGCTGAAAAGGCACTGCCTTTCCTTTTCATTTCTCCCTAGGATACGTGCAGCACCCCTTTTTCTTGAGAGTCTTTGAAGCAAGATGCAGCACAGTTTCTCTCCCATGCAGCTCATATATCAGAAACTAATCTAATTTTACTCTTAAATACAGGGTCTTCTATTTTGGATTACATATTTTAGATGTGAAGCAAATAATATGACATTGCTAGGTTGACACAGGCAACAAAACAAAGTATTAACTCCTGAGGTCTGGTTATTCATCCTAGGGGATTTCTGTTTACAAGATCAACTGACCTATTGCATGTCATTCACCCTAGAATAAGCACAAGGCAAGTATGTTCCATCATGTTCTTCATGTATTTAATGTGGTCAGTCTGAGAGCACATAAATCTTATGTCTCGGGTGAACAATTTAAAGTCTCCAATGCAAACTCTGGAAAGGTTGTGGACAGCCCATAGAATGTTAACTTCTCACTTACACGATTAAAAATTAATGATGAAATAAAAATATTATTATACCAGTTCACAGAAATTGCCAAGCTTCACTGAGGAGAGGACAAAAGGCATTACCATTTGAATGTGATGGATACTAACGGCTAATAAGTGATGCAGTAACTTCACATTAGTACTGTCAGTATTTAACTGGAAAAAAATCCACTTCTAATCAAGTTGGCTATTTTCACATCTCAGACAATTTCATTCAGGCCATTGCACCAAAGTTATAACTACACTGAAAGTCTCGGGACTGTGGGCAGACTAACTGCAAAGACAGCTATAACAAAGCTCCTAGTCCATGATCCACAGGAAACTATTTAGTATCTCCAGCATTCATAACTCTTTGAAAATACTGACTACACTTTGAGCCACTTTTATAGCTGAGAGGACAACCTCAGTATCAAAAGGAATTACTCACTTGAAAAAGGGACGTTCAAACAGCTGATGCTTCAGAGTATAAATTTATGGGAAGTCCCATTTGGGCTCTGTGTCTGCTGAAACAAATGAAGAGAACAGTCAGCTTTAGTCTTGTGTACTTGCAGACATGAATTGAGAGCTTGTTCTGCTAAGTGGTGCCACCGAAATAAAGAGTCTGTAAAGAAAAAGTTGTTCCAAAACCCCCTGGCTTTTTCCTGGAAGTCTTTCCACTGACATTAGAAAACGAGTTCAGGCCGCAGTCTCCTGCCATTAAGTACAATTCATTAGGATCAAAATCTGATTCAAAATATATCAGTACAGACAGGAAAAAATGTTAACCTCAACAGATTACACATTGAGCTCCCTGTGGCTGAGTCACGTGCATTCCTGCTGTGAGTTTTGCAAAAATTTATTTCATTGGTATTTTTATTTTATTTCAGCATTAACAAGTGTGCCACTTTATCTTTCATCTGGCACACTGCCATAAAAAAAAACAAATAAATATATCTTCAAGCCTTCAAAAATTTCTGCAATTTCATTTAAAATAGAATCCTGCTTGCAAACAAAGCATTTATTCCAGTGACTGCCATCTAAGCTGGGACTGGCAAAATTATTGCCCCAAATAAATCAGCAGCCTGAGGTAGGTAATATTTTTCCTGTTTGCCTTCTTCACATCTTTTAAGGTATTTGTTCATTGCATCTGTTCTTGGGCTATGTGAGACTATTAAACTTCTTGTTGGCAAAATATTTTGATGGCTAATCATACATTCTTCCTTGGCTTTGGTAGGTCATACCAGGATAACATAACATTACTTTGCTCTCATACAGATACTTCCATAACAGAGAGCAAATTAAACCTGCAAACTGACAGTGGTTAGCAAATGATATATTTTAATTCCCCAAGTACCACTGTAAAGACAAAGTTGTTTCCAAAAACATCCACTAACAGCCTCGCCACTTGATCAGCTCTTTAGAAAATGAGTGTTCAAAAACACTTCTTCCAGCTACCTATGATCTTCCACTTAAAAAAAAAAAAAAATAGAGCAAAAAGAATGCAGAGGCCTTAGCTGAAAACACAGGTCTGCTGTAACAAAGACTTACATGACCTCATCTGCTCTGCACATTACATTTCAAAACAGCTAGAAGTACAGAAAAAAAAAAAAAGATAAAATAATCTACAAGTTCATTAACGTGCTTTCCAAAAGATGCTGACTTATGCTCTCATCCATTCTTTTCATTGCAGCAAAGGATAACTGTGTACGAAAAGGAACAATCAGGAGGAAGAGAGGAGGCTGTATCTTTCTGCTATCCATCTTCTGCTCCAGCTCTTCAGCACATCCAGCACAGATTCCCCCAAGGAACTTGTCATTTATGTAATAAAAGGCGAAATTCTCTTAATGACAATGGAGCCAACCAGGGCAGTGCTCTATAAGAAGACTCACTGAAGTGAACATGGCTATTTGTACAGCAATACAGTGCCCAGTAAAGTTGAGGCAGACTCAACATCCAGCAGTAAAGCATTGCCTTTGGTCAAAAACTTCCCCAGCCAACTCAGAGAATACGTGAGTATGTTCTTGGGCTGATAGTTCACTTCCAAAGCACTGGAGTTTTGCAGGTTGTTTTTTGGTTTTTAAATCTCTTGAAATGGGCAAGTTCCCCAAGATTCAGTGGGTTTAGCTGAACTGCATACTGGACAGTACAAATCATTCAAGGATGCATTCTGCTCAGAGGTGATCTAGACTTCAGTCAGTGCAAAGGGCATAGGATGCCTGGGAGGCTCATTTAGCAACAGTAGTGATGTATGACATTGTTCAGTAAAATACGTCTCTTCAATTAAAATTTTATCTACTGGAGGTTTATTTAAGTTACAACAAACAATTTAAAAATCTACAGCTCAGTGATGTGTCAGAGAATACATGCCCTGTTATTTGCAAGCCGTTAAAATCACTGGTCCAGATGCTTCCTTCTGTTTTCTGCCATAAATGTGAAGCGAAATCACTGCAGCCAGGGGAATTGTCCCACTTCTGTACTGCTGAAATTGAGATCAGTATTCAAGTCATTATTTGTCATTAGCAAAGGGGAGGAGGAGGATCCATGTTTTTTCAAAATAATAAACAGTGACAAGCACTGTGCTCCATAACACATCTATTTTTATTTTAAATGGTTTATCCATGGCTGAAGAGCTTGAAGAAAATTAAGCTTCATCAAAAATCCTATTCATGCCGTCCAAACTGGAATGAATAGTCTGTCATTTTTCTTATGCAGCTCTTTCAATTCTGTGCTTATGGAACAGTGGTTTTCCAATTTGTTTCTTCCAGTGTGGGCTACTGATTGTGTGCTGCATTTAAAGCCTCTTCATCTTGAAGGAAAGTTATTACTAATGCATTGTGGGATGCCAGAGCTACTGTTGAGTGTCCAGTAGCTTTAGCAGTTCATCAGACTGAAACCAGGAACACGCAGCAGGTGGGACATCTGCCTGGAAAGCTACAATAGTATCGCTCAGAGACGCACACGCAAATTATAATAATGACTCATTATAAACTCTTTGTGCTGCTAGAAGAACACATGTATCACAGCTTGCCATCTTGTTATCATCAAGAATGTGAAAACGCTGCTTAAAAAAAGGAGGAAATATATGTTCATGTAAACATCCATATTTATAGGAAAGGAAGAAAGCGACAACTAAACTATATCAAAGTAGAGGCAAAAGACACAACACTAATCAAAGAGAAAAAGCTCTTGGAACTATGCACATAGTTCTTTCCAAAAAGTCAAAACAAAAGCAGCTCTTTTTTTTAGAACAAATATGTGAATGTAGAAATCTGTTTTCAAGGGAAGGGTAGTTATACAATACTCATTGGCCAAAAGAAAACTATGGAGTCTTTCACATTATATACTTTTTCTTCTTTCCTAGTCCTTCTGACTAGGATTTTGCATCCTCTAGGTCATTGTAACTGTTTTCCATAGTCCTCCTTACATGTTATATTAAAGTCTAAATTTAAGCCCATGTAACCCGTTTCCATTCAGGGCCTTTTCTCTTTGCCACATTTGAAAGTGCATTCTGGCACACTGTACAAGTTTGTCAAAGTGAGGTGAGACACAGTCCACAACTGCAAGCACAGGATTTAGAACAACTTTGTATTATGGAACAGATTAATAGTTAATAACAACTTTGACAGATACTTAAATGATAGAAGGTTTGATACTGAATAAAAAGTTGAAAGGAAGCTTTATTGACTGGAGGTCAGACAGGCAGAGAGAGACTGCTCTGCCTTATGCATCTGTAGAACCCTTTACTCCCAGCCTGAAGTAAATCCAGGAATATAGGACAACCATGAAGTCAAGACCACTTTGAAAGTATTTGGCAAGCATAAACCCTGTCCTTAGCCAGGTTCTTCCACTCTCAGGATGCAGAGAGTTACATTCTGATGGTTTATCCAAAATGCGTACTTTACTGGGGACTACAGATTTGCAAGGAACTGATTTCTCAGATATACCAAAGAAAATGCAGAAAACAAAATGATTAACCTAAAATTATCTTCTTTGAGGCAGCTTACACAAAACACTGTTTTGGAAGTGAAGTGCTTGTCTTCGAGGCGTCATTTACAAAACAAAATTTTAGCAGCAGTCTATTGTCTCTAACTCTGCCCCTTGCCAAGAAGGTAACATCAAAGGGTCTCCTGCTGCTGATGTTCTATTAGCAACAGAAACATTTACAGGAGCAGAGACACATAATCAAATTTCTTGATTTCTCTAGCCCATTGCAGCATCACTAAGGGGTAGTACAGAGAATCCGCTTTCTGAAATAATCCTTACACATAAAGTTGTGATACTTTCTTGGAAAAGAAGGACATTTGGCCACAAATTCTCTAAGATGAACAGAGTGAACCAGGATCTCACTCATTCCCAGCAAGTTCTCTACACAGTGCAGAGAGTGTGAAGATGTTGAAACTGCTGCCTGCCGCACTGGTGTACATGAATGAACGCGTGCCCCAGGACAGAGGTAGTTACAGGGTATTAAAAGAGTGAAACAGCATAGACACTTTTTATTTTTTATACATACTGGCTAGCGATTAACTGAGGTAAAAACAGCACCCCAACAATGGGCTTGCCTATGGTTAGCATCATGGGAACACCTTTCAGCATCCTAGCAAAGGTTGTTTACCAGTATGCAATATAAACCACTGCTTATAACTTTCACAGCTACTTTATGCTGGATGAGAAGTGCTTCTCCCCGGCTGAGTGGTCTGCATGCTATCACGAACACAGTCAGCACAGCAAAATCACAGTATATACAACGTTAAACCCACTGTCACCTCAACGGTGACTTTTGGCAAATGCTCTCTTTTATATTAATCCCATTTTTCCTTCAAAGAAATTTGTGATCCATTTGTCCACTGGCTTTTCCCAGCTAAATTCCTCTGAATAAACTGTGCACCAAATAAGAACTGACAACAAGCAGACATCAAAAGTGATTTAGTTCTCCAGATCACTTAACTATTGAGCAGTGGGCACAGCAAAACAGATGCATGGATTCCCTATACAGCAACATTTGTGCTCTTAACAAAGTGTCTCACACAATAAAAAAAATAAAAAACATTAAAAGGGAGGAAGGGAGGAGGACAAGAAGAGGTGCTCTATTGCTTTCTCAGGAGAGGAAGAGATAGCTTATGGAAACTAAGAACATGAAGGAATACTTGAATACCAGGCAAGAAAAAGATACAAAAAAAAAAATACATACCAATCCAAAAAGAAAAAAGGCATTAATCTGGAGATGCCTGGACACTGAAAAAGAAGTATACGAACTAGAATAAGAGTAAATAGTAAATGATTTACCAGTTATATTTCTTCACCAAATTGGTGAAGGAGGCTAACAGCACCAAGGACCACCTACCTACCAACTACCAGTCTCCGGACTCCAGCAAGGCCTGTTCCTCTCACTCTAAAGAGCTGTCATGGCGCTGTGGAGGCTGGTGGCTCACCAGGGCATGGTGCTGGAGCCAGGACTCATCCTCACTGCCCCAGCCAGGGACAGGGCAGTCAGGGGGCAACAGGGCAGCCCCAGGCACCAGGCACCTCCCTGGGGCCAGACCAGGACACGGACCCAAGGGTGGGCCCAAGCTCAGCGGGGCCCACAGCCAGACAGGACGGGGCTGAGGGAGGGGAATGGAGACCAGCTCTGCTGGGGCAGGACTTTTTGGCCCCAGGGGCTGAAATGAGGTCCTGAGTCCTGGGCAGGGTGAAAGGAGACCCCAGAGCCATAACAAGAGCTTTCATTAGTGAAAGTGCCCGTGATGCTGTCCCAGCAGATAGATTGCAGCTGAGCTTCCTTCCCAGGGACACCTGGCTTGTTCATCCTGTGACCAGGTGAGGATGCACACCAAGGCACCGCAAGCAGGGCTGGTGGAAGACTCACTTCTGTAGACTTGCATACAGATTGGATTATATGACATGATTGTATGACATACATGATTGGAGTCCACAGAATTCACTAGAAGCTGTTGACATCAAACACCATTGAATCTAGGCCTTTGAGAGGAGACATACAAAACTCCTTTCAAGCATTACCCTATCACACTGACATCCCTTCCATCTCCGTAACTGGGAAGTAGTTTAAACCCATCTCCTCTTTCAGATCTTAATCTCTTTCTCTGGAGGACGGAATGAAACACAGGCACCTGCATCTCCTTAGAAGAAAATGATATTTTATTTACGGAAACATATCTCCTGATTCACTCCACAGAAAAGTCCGGTCTTTTCTTTTCTCCCAAAAAAAACCCATGTGGCATTTCAACCCTGTAGTCCATGATACTTACACATAGTCAGGATCTGCTTCAAACAGTAGGAATTGCTTTTCACCTTAATCTCACTGCATTTAACAGAAGGAGATAGTGGGTTTATTTATTGGCATCTTGACTGACTGCTTCTGCACCCAGTGAGACCAACCAAAAGTGGGATCATGAGGTTGCAAAACTTAGCAGTAAGTCATCACAGGTTGTTTATCTCCTGAGTCACAATATTTTTCTTATCACTCTTATGACTATCAAGTAGCCTAACGCTCACTACAGGGAGCAATTACTGTTATTCAATAAATTCTGTTTCTTGGGGAAAATATAAACTTAACTGAAACCAAAACAATATGCTTTGTTCTTATGCAAATATGTCTAGTCATAAGACAAGGAAAGACAACAAAATCAATGGCAAGAAATGGGCAAAATCATAACAGTTTGCAAAGTTTTCCATGACACATCTGTTGTTCTTTAAATGAGACAATCTCTTCATTGTAGGAGATGCTTCCTGAAACCCAATTTTTCTCTCCTAATACCAACCACTTCCAGTATTACTAAAGCCTCGTTCATTTCCTTTCTTCTGGTCCTTCTTGTTCTGTTTTTATAAAAGGAATTTCTACAGCCTAGAACAAAAAAGCACTTAAAACTTTGAAGTCCAGTGCCAGTTTCCGTAAGGCATTTAAACAAACTTTTGTGATAACAGCAACAGTTAACAGCCACAATCAAAATCACGTTCAGTAAGTAGTATAATTTCACAGCCCCATAAAACCAGATACAAATGTGAGCTCCCTCAAGTGATTTTACTCTGTTTCTTCACATTCTTTTTTTATACCTTTTATTGTGTTTCCAGATACCATCCTCCCTGTTGGCTTCCAGCAGCACTCAACAATAACATGAAATCACTGTGATGTTGCCATGCATTAACAAAGCCAGTCCAAACCTATGGATTACCTTATATTATTCATATTCTATGATAAATCACCTTATGCTGAGAAGATGACCACAGAAGTACTCCCTCATGTGACAGCAAAGCATTAATTGTTACTCTCCCAAAGAATCAAAGTTAATCGGGTTACTTATTGTTAGAAAAGAACTTCTAGAGAGCAGAAGATAAACAATTTTATGAGGACAGCACCACATATACGTTCATATAATCCACACAGACTATTCCTGTCTGTCACTCTTGTAGTTTTATTTCCTCTGTGGGATCATTATATTTTTTCAATAGAAAATTAAGCATTTTAATATCTTTACTTTTTCCCATTAGCAGGAGAACAGTTAGAGTTTGGGGTTCTTTACAAATGTGCTATCTTTAAATAATACTGAGGGAAAAAAAGTTTTAAATGGATCAAGGTATTGAAATGGCTTGGACTAGGTAATCTTTTTCCGCCTTCCTAGTCCAGGCTTGTCAGTCAAATTTATCTCAAGTAACAGTGCCATTACAGGGATTCCTCTTACCTGCAAGGTCAATATGAGAATTCAAAAGAGTAGCAATATGTTTCAATAATCTGACAGGTTTTTCCAGTTAGATAAATATGTACTCATTCACTCCATTCCCAAGCAGAATCCAAAAATAATAATTTCACTTAACACATTATCTTCAGTCAATTCCAGACCAAAACACAGACTCAATTAAGAGCAAAAAGGTCAGCCTTCTAGAAGAACAGAGATCTCTCAGAAGCATGTGCAATACCTCCTTCTCTTACAGGAGGGACTTGGATCCACAGCCTACCTCACAGGTAGGAACTCTACCCAGATGGGAGAGTTGCCATCTTCCTTATTTTTCTTTAAGCATATCACAAAACACGGAGCAGATCCCAACAGCAAACCCTCAGGAAAACTCCACACTCTGTTCATGTCAGATGAAGACTTGAAAGACAATAGAATTCATGTACAGGTCTATCCAACTGATATTGCTCTCATTTTAAATCTAATACTTCATCTGAGAGAGTCACTGAGAGATCGACCAGTGAGAATGACTGTTTCTTGATGGCTGGAACCTTCACATAATAGGAAAGAACACCACCATTGCATTCTTCAGTAAGTTGTTTACACAAAGCAGAAAATTCAAAGAGAAACAAAGCAAAAAAAAAATCACCCCCAAACATTCTCTGGCACTCTTCTTAATACAATGTTCTTGAAGACAAGGAACATACCAGTTTAGGTGGAATTTAAAAAAAAAAAATATATATATATATTGACATTAACATCCTGAATGCCTTCACTTGAAGTCACCGGATTAAGCCAGACTCTTTTTCCAGCAGCCTTCTCGGTCATAGGATGCATCTAGTTTGGTTCAAAAATGTTTTTGAAGTAGGTTTTCCAAGTATTCCTGCTTACTGTGCTTTGCTTCATATCAGGCAGAGAAACAGAAAACATAAGCACGAAGTCTTTTGGAAAAAACAAAACTGAAATATGTTCTCCAGGACCACACCTGCTCCCTTCCAATAACTAAGCAGCATTCAGTCTATGTATCAGACTATCACTAGTCACTAGTAAAATCTGCCGAAACATATAGTGCAGATGCCACATCCTCATCATCAATTTAGTCTGTTTTTCAGTTCTGCTTCTATTGTGCCACATTCTTTTCTAATATGGATGCAAGCCTAATACTATTTTCTTTTCTAGTCAAATATGTTTGGGAAATTTAAACCAACATTGTAAAGAGTTTTGAAAACAATAAAGCCTGCACATTTGGATTAATTTTAATATTTGCCTGAAAAGGTTTACCTTTTCTAGATTGACCCAGTGAGGTTATCAGACCTAAATTGCATTAATAGACACCAGTACAAAAATAGTGCCCACTAGACTTGGAGCAGTCGAATAAGATTTACAGTGACCCAAAACAGCCAGATCCATTTGGAGTAGGTAGCAGCTTTGCTGGTACTCAGAGTCCAGCAATTTAAGAAGCTTGGTGGTTTAGCTAGTCTAAGAAGAGCTGGATGGAAAAGGCAAATGGGCTATAGTAAAACAAAAATTAGTTGCTCATGGTCCATGCCAGTTAGCAAACACATCACTAACACAATCAGAGAAGGAGTTAGTCAAGTCTTTGTGCTTCTTGTGAAGTACAACAGGTCAAAAACCATATTTGCTGAATCTTACTCCTACTCGCATTTTTCCTACTCAGTGAGTAAAAAGATAAACTGTAAAGCAACTGTCCCATCAGAGCTGTTTGTCTTTCAAGCAGTAATATTCATAAGCAGCTGAAAGTGCAGTAGAGACAACATTGTTATTGCCATATGTTGCAACCAAGGTATCATAAGATAAGTTTTTCGCGGTGAATTTCCAGACAGTGGAAAGAAAGATTGGAATATCTGTCTTTGTATTTGTTCAATCCATGATGGAAACTTTAATGAGTCTTCAAGTTATCATTAGATTATAAGAGATAACCCAAAGCCTGTGATAAAAGAGTTGATGTGTTCCAAGAATCTTGTTACTGTCATAGCTCAGCCCCGATAGGGACCAGACTACGCAGTCTCTCACTCCCCCCACCCTCTGAGAGAATAGGGGGAGATAATGTAAGAAAAACTGCTCGAGGTTTGAGATAAGGACGGGGAGAAATCCTTAAAGTTACCGTTACGGGCAAAACAGACTCGACTTGGGGAAAACTATTCATTTATTACTAAAAACAGCAGGAAAATGAGACATGGAACAAGATAACCTTCCTCCACCCCTCCTTCTTTCTGGGCTTAATATTATCTCTACTACCTTCCCCCCACCCTGAGCGACACAGGGGGGCAAGAGAGAATGGGGATTGCGATCAGTTCATCACGAGTTGTTTTACGCCACTGCGTCGTTGTTGGGGGAAGAACTCCTCACATCCCTCCCCTGCTCCTTTGTGGGGTCCCTCCCATGGGCCACAGTCCTTTGTGAAACTGATCTGGCGTGGGTCATCTCTTCCACAGAGTGCAGTCTCTCCAGAACAGCTGCCCCAGTGGGCCCTCCACAGGCCACAGCCTCCATCAGGCCTCCATCTGCTCCAGCATGGGGTCCTCCGTGGGCTGCAGGTGGATCTCTGCTCCTCCATGACCTCCATGGGCTGCAGGGGGACAACCTGCTCCACCATGGTCATCACCACGGGCTGCAGGGGAATCTTGGCCAGGAGCCGCATGACTCCTCCCTCTCCTTCTTCACTGACCTTGGCGTCTGCAGACGTTTCTCTCACAAGAGAAGTTCTTCACAACAGGCTGGCAGACGCCTCTCAGGATCTTTTTGCCTCTCATTTACTTCTCATCTCCTCTACACTTCTTGCAGCCAGGCTGGGCCGAGTTGGGCCCAGTCAGCTGCCCGGCGGGAGGCCAGAGAGTGAGGCCTGCAAGGTCTACAAGGCTCGCACCTCCCCCTCTCTTCCCTTGCTCAGCTGCTTCACATCTTCTCTGTTTTTTTTTTTTTTTTC
>WHYT01016620.1:453178-514225 GCA_009806455.1 Tetrax tetrax | reverse complement strand
AACCCACCCCACCAAAAAAAAAAAAAAAAAACCAAAAAAAAACCAAAAAAAAAACCCACAAACAAACCACAAAACCAAACAAAGACAAAAAAAAACCCAAACAAAAAACCAAGCAAACAAACAAAAAAAACAAACCCCCATAGATCCTGAGCCAGGGGATAAGAGTATGCCCACATTAACTCTTAAAATAAAATAATTCATGAAGACATGCAATAAAGGAGTTCTGCTGAAGTTTTGATTCTTTTCTCTCAGGCACAGACCAGTGTAATGATACAGCACTGCAAATTAAATATCCTAATGCAAATCAAGTCCATTTCTGAAAGTCACAGTGACCTGAGCAGCCACACAGAATAAAATCTTGCCAAAGCTCCCTCAACCAAAGGACAAGTCTATGGTTCTCACAGCACAAAGAACTGTATAAATAGATTTTCTCCATTTCATATACAAATGCACACAACTTGAAATTAATTCCTCTGAAGAAAATGAGGCAGCTAGGACTTTTATGAGAAACTAATGGGATTTTTAATAAGGTACCAAAAAAAAAAACACCCCAACTTTATGATGGATACAGATATTTGATGTCTCTTATGTTTCATTCTGGATTTTAAATAATTAACTTTAAAAAACAAACAAACAGTAATTGGGTTTTAATAATTGAGAGGATACCAGATAAGGAAACAATATCCAACAAACAGCAAAGGAAATTAAGAAGTAATGGAAACGGTCTTAGAAGACCCAGATAACTTGAAATCATGGTGCAACATACTTAATTTTCTCCTCCTAGGACTTCATACATCCTTAAATCTCATCAATGTTCTTGCTTAGTTTCTTCTTAAGCAAGACTTCAATATTTTTATGTACTGCTACAATACTATAGTGAGTTCTACGACTTGCAGTAATTAACACTGTAATAGGATGGGCTTGTACTTATTAAGAAGTAGTTCTGCTAATGATGTTCACGTTCTGCTCTGTAAGACGTAAAACTAAATTCAAAGATGCACTCCTGCAGATTACACCTGCAACAGCTCTTTGAATACCACACCATTTATCATTGCCAACTCACTTTTTGATGGATGGCTGCACAGAAGAGGGGATCTGCATACAAGCAACAAGAAGGTATGGGCAAGTTTTGTGTCTGCATTGGTTCTCTAAGTGTTTGATACGGGTGGGCACTGATGGGAGCAATGATTACGAATGTCCAAGAACACTTAATTTTGCTCTGTCTTGCAACCTATTCAAGAGTATAGGCTGTATGAGATACAGGAACCATAAGATAAAGGTCAGTCTATTGTAAGCTTTGTTCATCCCATGGAGGTGTCATGGTTGAAAGGGTGCTGTGGATTTACAGTATTTAAAAGCTTGCATATTTCTAAATGCATGAAGGAATTTCACAAGAGCCTTGTATGGATAACTCATGAGATACCTCAAACAACAAGTCTGGATTCTCCTAGAAAGTGTAAAGAAGCACTTCAACTCATGCCAAAAGTCTTTGGAAAAAAAGTGCAGTGTTTTTCCTATCCCTCACTGTCCTTTACATTTGTTTACTCAAATGAGTCTAATGTGAGATTCACAGATATGTGGTATGTCTCTGATACAACTAAGCCAGGGGCAAATAGCTTAGCACAGAAATCCCTAGGAATGCCTCTGAAGCCCCCAGATGTGCAATAAGCCCACTGATGTGGTCTCCAAACTGCTCTCTGGGAAGGCATCTGCCCCAGAACACTCCAGTGATGACCAAAAGGGCTATGTGGCTGAAAGTTTCCCAAGACCCACAGCACACTTCAAATCCTAAAAAATGGGATTCCTTTCATGCTTAGCAAAGCTTTAAAAAATCACAGCAATTTTTTTTTTTTTTTGTTGCTGCTTTATTATAAAGAATAAAATTAACCAAGGGCATTCCTCTCAGTCATAAGCTAATGCATGGTCTGCTGCACTGAAAGACAGTAGGATTATTCTGTCTGTTGGACTATGAGTGAAGAAGCACGTACAGTGATCCAGGTGTCATACGACTAACAGGGGCTAGGCATTTACACCTTATCTCCTACAAACTACTACATAATTTTTATTCTTGGAATAGCTGTACCTCACAAAGTGGAGTATATCTTGTCCTGAGACACGTTACTACACCCCTGCACATCAGCAGTTAGAGTCCTGGTCAGCAAGGGAATGGCAGCCTCCCTGGCTGGCCCTTATTCTTTTCCCATACCAGTGCAAACCAATTGACTGATATTATTCCTACTTTTCACCACTGTATCCGAAAGAAGAATCTGGCATGGTCTTCTCAGATGCCCTGAGCTAGATTGAAGCCTGCACAGGCTTCGCTGGTTTTAATATTAAAAAAAAACCAAGCAAACAAGAAAAAAAAAAACATCACACACCTCACTTGTGTCTTCAACAGCACCCATTATGGAGTATTTACAGGAGTCTTTTTCCTGTGATTTGTCTCCTTAAATAAAACTTCCAGGCTGTGTGTTAGTATCCTTTACCACTGGTCAGCTAACACCTGACTGTCCCAGATAACAGTATCTGAGAAGACAAGTCATGCCACCTTTAAGAAACTGTGTCTTGAATGTCCTTTGACCTTTGCTGGACAGATAGGTAGGAACAGGGAATCATTCCTCCACTTTAGGCGTGTTGCTTTTGACAGAGTGATTAAGAGGGAAATGTAAGTGTCAGCCTGCTCCTCTCCCTCCTGCAAAGTTGGAGATGCTGCTCCCCGCTGCACTACAAGAGTAGCACAACGCTCAGCTACGGCAGAGAGTTTCAAGCAGCCAGGGAGATCACTGACAGCAGAACCCATAGGACCTAAAGACTCAAAGGCCTTCCTTTCATGCATCCTTAGAAAGGTCTGGCAGCCTCCCTCCCTCCTTTGCTACTGCTGCCAAGTTCACTGCTGGATGTCAGACTTGCACTCCATTAAAACAAGATTACAAGAACAAAAGCTTACCCGCAACCACCTTGTCAGCTGTTTAGAGTGCTGTAGTGATGCTGGATCATCACCCTCAGGCATCTCACTCAGATTCTTTAATGTTCTTCACTCTGCACTGCCACTGCTTCAAAAACCTCTCTAAACCACCCTTTTCAGCTTCTCATCCTGCCAATATAGCCATGAGGAGCCCCAAGAGGCACGCTCACAAGCCCCAACAAGGCCCAGGGTTTATTCTCATTTCAGAGCATGGGTCTTCCCAGGTGATTTTAAGTCCATCTTTTCTTGCTTCAGCCCTGTTAGTATTTCCTACCCAGCACACACATTATAAACACACACATAAAATTGAGACAGGTTATCATCCTGTTTTCTTGACAAGATCTGCCTTTTAAAGTCTCTCCTGGTAATAAGCAGAAGTAACTACTGCTGGAAAGCACTTGGAGAGAAATAGCATCAGCAGCACAATGTAAATAATTAACGAAACCATTCTTTTAAACTGGATTATGCAGAGAGGAATAAATCATCAGACAAGCATTAAATATTTCATGAAAGTTATCATAAAGTTGGAGAATCAAGTGTCCTTCTGTATCATCTCAGAGCATGGAATAGTCATCAATACATTTAAGAACTGCCTCTTATCCCCTTTGCAGCACCGAAGGAGATGGATTCTCTTGAATTCTACATCCATAAGCTCTCTACATCCACTAAGATTTCTAGAAGACTGATCATCAGAATACAGAACCAAAAAAAAAAAGAAAGAAAAATATCTTTTTATGACCTCTCAAGTTGGGTAGCCAGAAATTGAGGCATACAAAATTGCTAGTCATTTCTGAAAACACTGACTCATTGAGCTAGTAATGAGCAGTTGTGTTGCTGAATGACTATTGAAAGAAGAGATATTATTCACCTCCCTAATTTATACTTATTAGCAATAAATCTAGCCTCTAGGGAAAAAAATATGGCAAAACTCAACCCAACTCCCTGTTTATAGTGTTGCCAAACACTTAATGTAGTATCATCAGAATTATTAAGCAGAAAAACATGGAGCTCATCCAGACACATAACTTACTCTCCAAATCAACTACTGTTAGTTTTTTAGGAATAATGGATATGGTAAATGTCTTGTGATTTTTGCTAACGATACAATTTCTCTTAACAGGCTGATAAATTCCTAGTAATACAATTGGCTTTCCAAAACAGAAAATAATTTTTGCACCACAGACCTCGCCTGGAACTGAAGTATAAATGTTTTGCTCTTTATCTGGTTTACATTTACATTTATCTATTTTAAAAAAGATATTTTTCAGGTTTCCCTTTGTCACTTGTGCGCATTACCAACAGTAAATCTGCTCAAGTTTCAGTATTTTCTGCCAAGCTTTTCCCTCTTCACCAGTCTTTAGCTGCTCTTTTCATCTACGCTGAATTCCCAGGTTCTTCTCAGGCCTGATAAAACTAAGGCAGTGCAGTATCCAGAGAAAAAGCAAAGCAGGATTAGAGCATCATGGTTGCCTGCTTTGCAGCAGTAGGTGTAGGAAGCCCAAAGTAACTACTAATCTGAATTGAGATCAGTATGTGCACAGAATCTAGACACTTTTCTAATAACTAGCCTACACTGAAGAAAGCTCTGTAAACACAAGGACTTTTTTGCTGGCCAAGTCTCCACGCAATAGCAAGATATGACCAGAACACTGTTTCTAAGCTTCTGACATTGTTTTAACTTATATGACAACACATGCTAAAGCTATTAATACGGCACTGGAAGAGGACATTTCACAGTTTCTCCAAAACTTCATCAGTTGTGTGGAATCAGAGCATTTCAGAGGTGCTATCAAAATGCAGGCTCCAAGTTCTGAACCAAGAAGAAATACATACAGCAAAATTTCCTGAAAGTTCAAATGTCAGAAAAAGATGACAAAACTGACAACCTCATCATCTTAAATAATAAATAAATGAGTGAACACTTGAGCATAAACCCTGTCAGTTCAGCAGTTGTATCTCCGGTAGGCAGCAGGAGCAGATTCATGCCTGAAACGGGTAGCTCCTGGGTTCTGAGTCAAAAAGTGCTGCTGACTCACCCCTGTTTTGAAAAGGTGTTTGCCACTTGTTTCCAGTTTTGCCTCAGATTAATCAGTTTCCAAAGTAAGATGCTGATACTGAGAGCAGGTTTAACACACATAGTTGTGCGCAGTAACACCATGAGAAGTAGGCAAAGCTTTATATATATATACTCACACCAAAGTACTTGATTGCTTCTCCTCTTTTTCCTAACTAGACAAGCCTTATTACTTTCTGCCATCTGATCTTGCCCCCTACTCTTGGACAGCCTTTGCAATGCTGAGAACACCAAAATATTACATCTGCAGTTCACTGTAAAGCCCAGTTGCGCCAGTTCTAATGGGAGGGAATAGGTGTGGTTTTTTTCCTCTTCCCAATTTAGACACAAACAGGCAGTCAGGCAGAGCCCAGCCCAGAATACACATCATCACATTTTACCTGAGCTAATGGGCTAGAGCTAGTGCCCCATGTGTTCTGTAATAGGGCCAGATGCATTCAAACAAAATGCATTTCAGTCTCTGGCGCTGCTGTTTTAATCAAACTTGTTATTCTTACTTCTCCTAAAACAAATTAGTCAAAATGCCATTATTTTATCTAGTATCTAGTCAATCTCTGCTATGCCATAATAAAAATATATCCAACCAATACCTTTGAAAGTCTCGTTTTATTCATTTAGCCTATAAGAGGCTCATCAGGCTGCCCTATATCAAATACAGTAGCCTGATTAACAAATTAATCTTCATCTTTGCACAACATCCAGCATAGTACAACACTATTATCCTGCCTTCTCTTAGCGAGCAAAACAGAAATCCACTTGACCACATAATGAAAGAGCAGTGAGATACAAGGTACTGAGTGTATTATTTGACATTACTCTGCAGAGAACATGTGTGGTCAGTTGTCTTCCAATCAACGAAGCGGGGTTGTTGTGTCTGACTTGTGTTATCCTAGAACATTGCATAATTCTAACAGCAAATGGAGATTAAAATAGGCAAGCAAGGAATTGGATCATTTCCCAGAAAGGTCTCCGAAGGCAGTCTATCCTTCTTAGCAACCAGTTAGCAATCAAGAGATGATTACTGTGGATTAAAGAATTAGATAATAAAACAAAAAGTCTAATCAGAAACACTATTGCCAGCATTTTACTGTCACAGAGCCCATTGGAATAAATAAAAAAAAAAAAGCTCTAAAGAGATTTTCATTTTCTCACAAAGTTAACTAAAGGACTAGAAAGAGAGGTTTAGAGGCACATGACAAAGATGGAAGAAATCCAGACTATGGAAAAAATCTTCCAATGAACATGAAAGAAAAAAAAAATTAGTATTTTTTAGTAGCTTTAATAGCTTGGCTAAATTTAAACTAGTCAAATCTCATGCCACTGCCCTTTGCATTCATGGACATTCTGTAATAACCCAACTAGAAGAGTTCAGGGGGGCAAATTCAGACATGGTTCAAGCAAGCATAGTTCTCCTAAAGTTAGAACATTTTTATTTGCCTGTACCAAGGACAAATCCAGGCTGTTGGCCACATAAACGCCAGAAAAGATGAGTTAGTTATTATCTTCTGAACCCTAAGATCTTACATGCTACTCAAGTTTTCTGGACTACTGTCAGTGCAGTCACAGGGAAAGATTAGTTGAGCCAGGTAATCCAGTACAGAAAACCAAAGGAGACACTGCAGGAAAAAAAAATTAATAAATTTATACAGATCTATACTACTTCTATTATTCCACTTCACATGCTGGAGCAGCAAAGGCCAGGAGGGCAGTCCAGAAACCCTGACCCTGGGTTCAAATGGGATAGATACTTGAGATTTCTAGGTAGAGTGAATATTAGTCTGTCCGAGGTGCGGAAAATTCCAGTGCAGTTTCCAACACTGGTAGCAAAATTCAAGATGTACCTAACCAAATAGTATTAAGACTAAAAAAATTGTCAGCGTTCCTCTGAATTTTTCTTATTTTTTTCTTTGCATACCAGCATCCCATGAAAGCTCCAGAGGCTTTCTTTGAAGATCTCCTTCACTGTTTCTTCCTCACATGTGAAAAAATAGTAAAAGAAGATTATATTAATGACAAATTAAGGCAGCTACATGATCAAACTCACAGAGTTCAGGGAATTCCAGATTTAACTTTAACTGTGTCCCTACACACATGTTTTCATATGGTTCATGATGTACAGTGACCACAAACTGATAGATCCAATAGATTTTAGGGGATTTATGCAAATTTATATACCTCCAAGAAACACTACCACATATTTAGTCAGTTCTATTAGGTGGTTGAATAATAGTCACCACAAACCCAAAATGTCTCTTTTGGTCTTTCAATGTATTGTTAATTTATTTTAACTATTTCCTTTCAGCTTCATCTTAAAGAGGATGTTGTAATAACTATTATTTTAGGTTACTACATAGACAATCTGACATATCAGCTATTTGCATCCCTTTGGGTTTTCAATATTGAATATTTCAATATTCAAAAAGGTATAATTCATTTTAGCAGAATTACTTTTGTTTGTATTTCCACTAAGAACAAAAGGCAGGCTCCTGGTATGTTACCATTTCTTCTAGACTCATTGTGATACGAGCTAGCATTCATTAATATTCCTGGATTACTAGGTAGGATGTCAATAGCTATATATTTCATTCAGCTTCCAAAGCCTTAGAAAAATGTACATTGGCTGAAAGAAACTGTTTAAAATTACAAAACATATTGTCACTATTACAAACATGTAGGATGCAAGTTTATTAGTCAGTTGAGACTGTACTAAGTTCTGTCCAAGGTAGCTTGATAACCAAGAAACCATACAAGGCAAGATATTTTTCAGAAAGGTGAATCCCTTTCCCAAGGTCAATAGACACTAAGTGAAGAGCTTACGGAATTCACTTTAAAAATAAATAAGTACAACAAAAACCCCACCACCTTCCAAGCCTGAAGCTCTCTCCAAAGTTGAAAATTACAAGCCAAAATCTTCAAATTCTGAGTCAAACCCAGAAAGTTAACAAACCCTAAATTCTTTTAAGGATTTTCCCTTCATCCAGCATCAAGTTATCAAATCTTGTTCCAAGCCAGTACAGATTTGTGATCATTCTTGATTCTTTGAAACTAAAGCACCAAAAATGCTTATGTTCTCTGGCACCAAGGAAACATCATTAGTTCAGAAAGATATGAACAACCACAAAAGCACAGGTAAACCAATTGTTTTTCTTATAACAAATAATTAAATTTCCAAATATTTTTGCAATAAACAGGTTAACTATACTAATTTTCCAGAACAAAACTAGAAATTGTGTTTGTTTTCCCATTTCTTGCCTATTTTTCAAAGCTCTGTAAGTACCTCAGCATTTTTTCCATATTAGTTCATGCATTCGCAAAGGCTTCTGCAATTTTTATCTGTATGTTTAATTAATATGCTATCTACCTGACTTTTCAGATCATAGATCATTAATAAAGACTTCTGGATCATGGAGAGGAGGAGAAGACCTGGCACCTCAGGGCAAAAGTCCCATTCTACTCCCCATCCCAAGTCAAATAACTGCACAAATTAGCCCTTATGTATCCCCCTTTTCTCCCCAGAATTACACATAAACTGCACACAGAAAAAGAGGCCTGCAGCAACAGCTGAAGGATAATGATGCCAAGTTTATAAAAAAAAAAAAAGCAGTTCACACTACAAGCAGCTAAACTATTTCAGCCTGCAGCCTCTCCATGGGGAGACGCGCTCAGCTATACGGCTTCCACGCAGCCAGTACACCTCTAGCAGTAAAAGCATCCCAAAGCACCTATAGAAGGCTTACACTAGAGAGATCACAGTACATGCAATTGCACTCGCATCCAGCTTAGCCTGCTGGCCAATGGGGAAGGACAAGCAACCTGTCAACTCGTCTTCCAAGCGGTTTGTAATTTAGCCATTACCCAGACTCTAGAGGGACTTCATGCTTTCCACTGCCTCCTCTCCATTGTGCAAAGAGAAGAGAGAAGATTGAAGGTTCCTATCTCCCTTGCTGAGCCAAGCGTAGCAAATGCTCTGGATCCCTCTCAGCAACTGTGCAAGAGCAAGCATGCCCAAAGGCTTTGTTCAGACATCTCTTTGTCACAGAAATGAGCTGTTTACTATTTTTGATACAAAATGAATTAACTTAAGCTCACCACTCTCAGACAGGACACTTGCTAGAAAATGATAAGGTTCAGCAGCATGCAAAGTAGCGTTACAGCTTTCAACTGGCTATTATCCGAGGTTTGAAGTGGCATACTTTTCTATCTCACTGTTAAAGAAAGGAACATAAGATCCATTTCAGCTTCCCCCTCCACTCATCTGTTTAAAATTATTTAGACAGGCAAAGCTCTTCATCAGAAGAGAGAGCTCTCTACCAGCCTCAAAGAATACAGCAGGATCTGGATGAACACAAAGGGGAGATATGGCAACAAATCTTTGCCCCAAAGATTCCATTTCTCATGGCCATAGTAGTTTTACACTTGCGCATGCAGATGGCATGTTTCGTATGTACGACTCCAGTTAATTGAGTAGAAATGCTAAAACTTATTAGCATATATTCTCTGTACATAAAAATAAAACAGAATGACTTTCTGAGATTGTAGGTGGATGTTTTTTGGGATCACTATCCTCCTACACAGCAGAAATAGAAATACGAAGAACAACCAGGTTAGTTCCCATAGAGGCAGCCCCTTACCCGTTACATCAGATCAAATTGGGCTTTGCAACAACTTGGCAGCTCTGCCATAGTTTAAGGGGACAGGACAGGTTCAGGGGCTTTGGTCACTAGATAAGGTGGCCTTAAGCAGTACAATAGACACTCAGTAATGGCAAAATATGGTTAAAATACTCATCCCTTGCTCAGGGGAGCTATACCTTTGGAAATCGGCTCAAGTGAAACAAGAAAAGAACTGCAGGGTTGGAGTTGGCCTTAGTGGACAGAACATCAGAAAATGTCAAGGAGATAACCAAGAGTAAGGTATCAGGATTTGGAATAAAATGCCTTTCATGTTGATTTTTGGGAGAACAGAAAATTGTATATTTAACCTATCTGAACTTCAAAAAAGCACTTGATGTAACACCACATGAGATCAGCTAAAACATAGAAGAGAGGAATTAGCATGGTGGAGCAGGGACTGACTAAAAAGGGTTGTGCTGAAAAGCATAAGGTAAATTGCTAGGAAGGGGATTAGCAATGGACTTGTTCAGACTCAATCTTGGGACTGATATTGCTGACTATATTCACTAGAAACCTTAGAAAAGCAATCTTGACATGACCTACACAGTTATTTTTCAGGTAAATGCTTGGATAAACAAGCGATCTTTCCCAAAAGTCAGCAAAATTTTCCTTCAGAAAACCTAAAGAGAGAGCAATACTAAAAATTATGTGTTCCTATCACTATTAAAAAAAAAAAAAAAAGTCACTTCTGGTTATTTTTGTAAGCAAACTCTTTACAGAGAAGTTAAAAATAACATAGCTAAAATGTTCATACAGTACAGCAGGAAATTGCTACAAACTCTGAACTACCCAAGGTATTCAAGACTAAAGCTAACTGAACATTAACGGCTAATTAAAATGAAAATAATTTAGAATTAAAATTTAAGAACTGCTTTAGATCTTAAAAGTTCAACACTTTTCAGAAGTTAAAAAAGTGTTTGTAATGACTTACAAATGAAATACAAGTTCCAATGTTATCGAAAAGCTTTTCTGCTTGAAATATCTGAAAACTAAGGTTTATGACAACAGAACTTTAAGGTAATTGAATGATCCTAGTCACTACAATTATAAACAAATTCATACAACTATCACATATCATTTCACAGGAAACAGCTTTCAAATATATATATTTTATATTTTTATTTGTTATCTAAGCATGAAAACATATAAAAACAAAGATAAAGTTATTATATCAGATAACAAGGATGCCAAAACAAGCTGTTAAAAGTCATGGAAAGAGCAAAGCTGGAGTAGCTCAAAATGTTCTGCAGCTCATAAGTTCTGCAGCGAAAAAATTGCAGACTAAATTCAATTGATTTATTTCTCTTCTTGTAGATCAAAGTGAACAAAAGAAAAGTGACCAGTTAATTCCCTAGTATATTCTTATTTTTCCTTCTTGTTCCAAACTGTGCATGTCAACCCTCACGGGTGAGTCTGAATCATTAATTCATGACCAGAAAAATGATTGCAGAGAATTGTTATACCATTTGGACTAGCAAAATGAATTTATTATGAAAGACACTAAGACTAGGAATAATAGATAAGGAAGAAGTTTTTAAAGACAAAGCATTGCCTGCTCTCCAGATAGTATTTTGAGGAATAAGGTTTCAACTCAGATTTACTGACAAATCATGCGCTAAAGACAATTATCTCTTTTTCATCCTCTGTATTTGCTTGTAACTTTTAAGCTGACTTGACCTTTTCCTTTTCCCACAGAATAAATGAAACACATTTTTCCTATCACTTAGCAAAATAGTTAAGTAATCAGAAACTCAACAGTATGGGTTTTTTCTGGCAAATGTGGCTGATGACACAAGGAGCTAAATTATCGTAAGTGCATGGACAGAGCGTTATGGGCCAATTTCTCACATCTCTTCTCAGACCCAGGACTCTGCAAGGAGGACTTTACAGGTATGTCTCTCAGCTGGCAGCTCTTCTTAAGACCACAGGTTTCCAGAATAATTAATACATGCACTGGCATGGTGACATTATAGATTTGATACAGGATCCTGATCAGGCAAGGATGTGCAGTTGCTTTTTTTTGGTGAACAAGTCAGAGTATATGCTTCCTTTACTCCAAGAGTTGAAAATACAGACTCAGTAAAGTTCAAGTGATGCACACAGACAATATCTAATCCAGAAGTCCTGGTACATATTACAGACTTACCCCATTAAAATTTTTGAATAGTTGAATTGGCAAAGTAAGGTAATAATATAAGCTTTTCATTATGTAGCTCCGCAGTTTTGATCCTTAGTAGGTACCCTTAATCCAGACTTAATATATCTGAGAAAGGCAGTCTTGGGACCATATCCCACAGAATTTACAATGACCTTAGGCAAGTTGAATTTTAGCAAAAAAAAAACCCTGCAACAGCACTTTTTTGCTTCAAACATGCTTTTTCTTTTCTGTCCTAACTAGGCTTTGAGGAAACCAGAATGGAATTTTCAATCAGTGCAAGAAACCTCACAACCCTTCCCCAAAACCTAATTCTCCTACCCACTCCCTCATTCAGTATCTCAACTGCCCAGTTTCTATAGGTTTTGCTTGCTAAGAAATGCTCTATGAAAGCCTTGATTTCACTTATTTACAACAAGACAAAAAACAGATCTTAAACCTTCCAGATGTTTGTCAAAAATTGCTGGTTTACAGCATCACCTAGTTTTGAGTGCTGCCATGCTGCACATACAACAACCAGCTACTATGTCCAGCACATTTTGGATCAGAGCAGAACTGAACTATTAGTAGCACAAAATAGACAGAAACTGTTCAAAGCTGATCAGTGAAGAATTCCCATCACCCTGGGAAGTCGCCTGTGCCAGGCTGTGAGAGCCAGTTTTGCCATCCTGCCCCAGAGTTAGTCTGAAGAAGAAAAGACCAGAGCAGAATAGAGAGAACCCTTGTGCATCTGCGTGCCAGCGATGTACAGTCATGAGGTGCCCTGGGAACATGGACTCAGCGGGCTACAGCCAGTTCCTCTGACTTCCTCCAACCTCCTCCACTTCATATCCCAGTGCATATCAGCAGGATAGCCCAGAGTTGTTCGTCTGACTTGAGCTATACCAAGGATTTTTCCATTGGAAACACAATTTATCTTCCATTTTCAAAATCAGAAGTTTCTGATCCAGAGGTTTAGTGATATTCTAGGTTATGCATCTCAAATATCCTTATATATTCATGAACTACTCTTTGTCTGTTAGTTAAAAATAAATTTGCCATATATTCCACTTAAAGTAGTTCAGTAGCTGTATAATTTACATAATTTTAAAATATACAACAAATAAAGTACTAATAATTGTACTTTTCTGTTATATTTGAATTTGCAATAAAAAGGTCTAAAGGTCTAATTAGTATAAAATCAAGTCATTCTATTGCTATTTTTGAACACCGTATAATTACAATAACAAAATCAAACTACAAAGCACTTTCAATAGGTGGTTAGGATACATTAAAGCAGATGTTAAAGAGCAATGCTAATTTAATTGCAAATGAACAGAACCTTTTACTAATACAGACGTATTAAGAGTACATGTACTGTCTGGAGGAAGAAATATATTTTATGGCTAACAAGTGGAAGTGCAAAGCTTTTGGCTACAATATCACAAGTAGTATGGGTTTTGTTGTTTGTTTGTTTTTTGTTTTGGGGTTTTGTTTGCTTAGTTGGTTTTTTAAAGTTATTTGGCTCAGGTCTAGGAAAAGATTTGCCCCTGAAAGCCTAGTTTTGCTTTGCTCAACTCCTGATTGTGTAGACCCAGAGCAGAACCCATGATTGGTACAAGCAGTTAATCTTTTCATATGCTATATATCCTTGGCATCTCTTCTTAAAGCTCTCACTTCCAGGGTTAGGCACAGTTTAGCAATAGATTTTCATAATGACAATTCTGGTGACAAGACTCCCTTTCACTTCTACTTTCCATCTAAGTTTATGTATTAAAAAAAAAAAAAAATATATATATATATGTATAAGTGAGTACTCTGCACTGGTTCGTGCCTCAATAGACCCAGGAAGGAAGCCCAGCAGAAAGGCCAGTCTCTCAGAACACCTTACATGAGCAGAGAATGTCAATGAACGACACACAGGGCAGGACTGCCAGAGAGAAGAGCTGCCATGAGATCTGGGCAAACACAGTTTTCCACATTGAACAGAGAGTTTTCTTCAGACTATCATTGCTGGATTTATACAGGCCACACCATTTACACTCTGAATTCTGGCATGATCCAGATTTCCAGCCAGCTGACTACTTAGCTTCCATTTGTTAATTCTAATTTTTGTCTTTTCACCACTACTTTGAAAATCTACTATATCTACGCATCAAAAACATACAGAATAGTTTTGTGTCTCTCTCTGTAGATAAACATTGTTAGATTTGGTTGGTAAGCCTTGCAAAGATTTTAGCCTATGCCATGATAACCATAGCTGGTTTTCTTTAAAGTGGTGAAACCGAACACCCCTCTGAGCTTTTAAACATGTTTGGGGGAAGTCAGGACGGTTATTCACATAGCAACAGTCTAACAGTTCAGTCAACTTTATTTCTTTATTTTTAGGTTAAAAGGGTTTATTAGTGCCACACTGACACAGGTATTTTTATTCATTTGTAAGCCACTTCTTAGCAGTGGCAATTAATGCTATTGCATACGCAGTCTGCTGTGAAGTACCTGAAATGGTTTCTAAAAACAGTCTAGCTAATTTTCTTAGCAAAATCTTGGAACGGTCCTGCCAAAACACCCAGACAAAGTAATCTTTCAGACAGGTCTTAAATATTTGTCCTCTCACTCTGAAGTATTCCTTTCAGGCAACTTCATTACGTTTGGATTGTGTAGATGAACACAGATTGCAGTGCTGTTTACAGTTTCAATGTAATGATGTAATTCCAATTTAGAAAAAGATAATAATCTGTAAAGTGATTTGTTTTTCTTGTTAGCAAGCTTTATTCTAGTCCAATGGCTGATTATAAAATAGTAGTAGAGGCTGAAATCAAGCTCCATTGTCAACTGCAGACTCATTTACCTAGGCAAAATATAGAGCCCGGACTGAGTTTACCTTCCAGATATCCATTGGTTGCCAGGCATCATCTTAATAAAGAAAATCATTTTTCTGACAATTACTGACACTTGTTTCTCTACAAGTTGCAGACATACCACTCTAACTACCAGAGCAGACATTTTCCTTAGACATCTCAGACAACTCCAAAGAGAATTTGCCACATAATGCATAGAGCACATTTGCTTGAGAAAGAGGGAAGGTGGCAGCAGTCAAGGGCACATGCGATCCTTTCTCAAAAGCTGGCTAGTCTTAGGAATGGATAGTACCACTAAGAACACAGTCTCCCAGCTATTTGGGCAGCAAAGTGCAGAAGCATGAATCACAAACTCCATGAACTTTAAAGGGTCCTTTTGAGAAGAATACAGAAAATTTTATCTTCATTTTTTTCACAGCTGCACTTATCTTACCACTAAGGCAATCCTTTGCAAGAAGGTCTCTTCCCTGACCTGCATCGATGCATTCAACGGCGTTCTGGGAATTTAACAGCAGCCTACGGTCAGTAGGCACAGAAGACACTCTATCCACAAAACCCCAAAGAAAGCAAGCTTTGTGACATATAGCAGCAACCTGGCTCTCATTAAAACAAAACAGAATTTTTGTTTGATTAGTTTGAGACACTGACTAGGGTAGTACATGAGACTACAGAGATATGTAGTAATCACTTTCTCTGACTTCCCCCTTCAGCTTGTCACTCTAGCTTAATTGTCTGGCAAGACCAACGCATCGCTCTCCTAATCAGAGTTTCTAAGTAAACAATGTCTATTAGGTTTCACATAGCACTTCTTACACTGACTTGTAACTTGCATGCCTGGACATTCCCGATTAAAGTCTCACCTGCCTTTCTCAAACCCAGTTTTAGTCTGTATCATGGCTGTCCATTTGGAACATACATAAGAGGTTCAGCTCAGCACTAGAGAATTATTGATATGTAAGAAAGAACTTAAAGGAGAACTACAAAACTAAGAACACAAGAACGCCTAATGAAGAAAAATCAATAAGAGATCAAGACTCCAAAAACCACATCACGTGCTCTCAGGAAACAGAGGAGTGTTTGCATCATAGTTACGCTGAACCTAACAAGCATATCCTTCTGCCATCTATTCATCTCTGCATGAGCACACATTTGTGGTGTAAAAATAAAACTCCAATACACAGCAAAAACTTATTTCCTTTGAGACAAATAATATTTTCAGCCTCTCACTTTACCTCCCTTTGATTATCTGAGCTTTGGATTTTATTTCCTCAAAACTTTGTGTACTTTTTACCTAGTGGAGTATCATATTATTAATTTATGGCATTATTAGAATGTTTTGTCCTTCTCCTACTTTCAGTGATGCATGCAAATTGACAAATTCATGTCAATTTGATATTATCTGTTAATGTCATTAGTGTGTGCCTACACTCACTCTAAGGTAATTAGTGAAGATAACTTACTAAAAACATTAAGACACCAGGAACATACACAAAACATACACATCAATGATTGAGAGGAAAAACATCCAAGTCTGCTCTAGGGCCAGGTTTCATCACAGTAACTATTATTGTAAATATTACATAATCTCTTCTTATCCTAATAGGGAATTTATATAAGAACAGAAGTAATTTTATGCATCTTATAAAGGCCTAGCTGTGGAGAAATAAGTCCTTACCTTTATTTCCAATTTCGGAAGAAGTTTTTGGTCTGAGTATTCAGATTTCCATCAGATATTAATTTAAATTAATCAAGCAAATATCACTTTATGAGACACTGTATCAAGCACTGCACTAAAATCCAAACATTATAATAGCCACAACATATCGTTCCCCGCCTTCCCTTCAGCTTCCCTTTGTATGATTTTATCTAGGAGTACAACTTAGTTTGCCTGGAAATGTTAGTTCTTTATAAAGAGATGAGATTGTCACTAATAGCTTCATTATCCTCTGCAACAGACTTGTTTATGAAATGTCCTTAAGTTAGGGAAAGACTGCATCTCACTGTCAGCATGGACAGGACTTGCACTGATGCGTAGATTGGTATATCGCAGAATACAACCTCTGGAGGTCACCTTGTCCAGCACCTCACTCAAATGGCCTGTGAGATCAAGTCACTCATGGACTTCTGTTCCTTTCTCTCTTGTTGCCTCTTACCTGCACAGCAGTCTCTTCAACCTCATGTTCCATCCTTCTGGAATTAGCTTACATTCTACTTTAGCTTCAGGTTTCACTCTTGTGATTTTTTTCTTTTTTTTTTTTAAGCAGTTATTTCTGCCCGGTGAGTACAGATGAGGAAGGTAATTAGGCCATTTATTTACCCTTTCCAGATTTTGCAGTTATGGGAGATGAATAGAGGCAATTACTAGTAGGTCAGTCAAGGGGAACTACCAAAACACTACTCATGCATTCATTTGGTGTTTCAGAAAAAAATTACAAAGAATTAGCACATGTAAACATAAGTAGACTGAACACAGTTTCTCTACCTCTCTATCTGGAAAGATATTTTTTAAAGAAATATTTAGTATTAATAACAGGTTTTGCCACTATTTTTCATAACCACAGATGACTCAAGGTATAGGTTCCTACTCCACTTGATCTCCTCTAAAATTAAAAAAAAAACTTCCCCAGAGTCTCAAATTTTTAGTGACAATTTTATTTTTTTTTTTTTTTTTTAGTCCTTCAAATCACCAATGAGCCCATCCAGACTCACAGGTAACCTACCCACCATTGGATCCTCCATGCTCCTCTTTCTCCCTGTAGCCCTATTAACATTTCCTAGATTCCCATTGACACTTAAATCCACATCAAACCTTTCCCGTTTTTCCCCTCTTTACTACACTTACAGCCATGGGAAAACTGTGCTAACAAGCCACAACAGCTCACAATTGAAAATAACACCAGTAAGCAACGAGTGGAGCAGAAAGTCCAAAGGAAATGAAGGGTACTGTTAACCAGTGCAGAGTCCCTGTTAGCACTTAGGCTTGTTCATTTGGATACCTATCGCATTCCTCATCATAAACATATCATAAACATATCTTGATGCCCCTTGAATTCTAGGTACTGGGAGAAAGGAAGGTGCAGAAAGGTAATCAACCCAACCGCACCAAAGCCCCAGGCCATAACGGGAGAGGTGACAGGCTACAAAGATGAACGACAGGCTATGAAGGTAGAAAAATGCGTTCACAAAGCATCTCAGGCCAGAGTTGCAGTAAGCTCCTTTCTACTGTCTGGAGCTAGGTCCCTGGAGTGACTACAGGATACACAATTTCTTTTTTAAATGCAGTCTGATTTCTAAATCACCATTAAATATTTTAAATATTAGCTTATTCCTAATTCCTGCTCCTATTGCTTTTATACCTTATGTATTATTTTATTTTAAAAATTATGAAGACTATCAGCAGATACTTCCTTTCCTTTTTGACTTTTCATGAGTCAAACAGTCCTAAAAAAGGGGGGTTCTACACAATCTCACACACATTAAAAGCTGCTTGGGCTGCACACAATAGCTTTGTGGTCCACTGGAAAGAAAACATTAATTAATTCATTTCCAATGGCATAATGTTCATGCTCCCAGTCCAAAAGAGGTCTGAGATATAGTACTTTAAAACTGTGATATTTCTTGGAAGGAAATGCTGTGTTGAGTTACTTCTAAAGGCATTAATTTCTTTACTGACACTCAGTTTGTTTGTGTTCATGGTGACTAAGGAGCCTAGCCGTCATACAGTGGTCCCAGAGCTATATACTTTTGCCCCTAATATCTGACTATCTCTAAAATAGCTTTTCACACATAGCATATATAGAATACACGATGTGTGATGCGACAGAAAGCTTTTATGGTTACTTGTCAGGCTCTACTTGCCTAAATCCTTTGGGTCTCTACCCACTTTTAGGTATGTAATAAGACTTCTCAAGGTTAAGCTGAACAAACCTTTGACATCAATGGAACTACAATCATTTAGGCCAGTCACAAATTTCCCATGATACTGTATTAAACACTTTTTCCTCATACTTTTACCTTCAGTTGCAACTTTTGAGTACTTAGTTTCTTAATCTCAGCTGTTGAATTAGTCCTAGTTTGCATCTACGCAAAGAAAAACAAATACGGTTGTAATTCTAAAAATAATAAATGTATCGGTTCCACATATAAGCTGATGGTACTAACTGCATTCCTTTAGAAGTAATAGATGAAGCTGCTCTTTTAACAGGATATCTGCACCAAAAATAATACTGTTGAACAGAAGCATCTTCCATTCCAAATTCTTACTTCAAAAATACCATTATTAAAGTACATCCACTTGACACATTTTTGTCTCACATGACAGCAGTAAAAATTTCAGTAATATTTCTCTTTATAAATCTTGTTGATCCCTTTGAGAAGTGAAGAGAAATACAAATAAGTTCCTGAAAGTAGTATCAACTTACATCTGATACAACAAATTATTGTTTTATTTTTCATGTTCCTAATCTTTTTTGTTAACTATGCAACTTCTGATGTTCAGGTCAGGAAGATTATGTTTACTTGCTTCTGTTGGGCATTTACCACAGATTTCTATCAGAATTCTACTGCATTGAAACAAATTTCCTACCACAAGATCCATACATCTATTTATGTAGTTAAAATATAACTTTCCAAATTGTTTCAGCCATAAGCACTTTTCAAAAGTGTTATCCACTACCACCATTATTAAAATGCTGTTCTATGCAATACAACAAATGTGTATAACAAATGGTGGGCAGTGAAAAGGAAGTAAAAATGTCTCATTTTCTCTTGAAATTACAATAGAAAACTCAAATATTGTGCTTTTCTACCCATCAGTGCACTCAATTTGAGTAAATTCAGCTCAATACCCAAACTCTGTCTATAACCCCAATTACGGCGAGAAGCTTCTTAATCACATTTAGCCTACATCCTCAATCTCTATCCATTTTCTCTTTCTAAATAAAACCAGCCATTTGACAGTCCTTTAAATTTAAAACACAGCTCATAAATTCATTGAGCACTCTTTCTAGCTAGACCAGACGAAGAACTGCTTGAAAAGCAGGCAGATCCTACTATCCTTCTCATCAAGCTGTGCCACTGAAGCCTTCAGGACAAGACCTTTCATCACACTGTTCAGGCAGGCTATGGGAAACATACAGGCAATGCACCCTGCAAAGAACATCAGGTAATTTATACAGTTCATACAAATAGAGAGGTGAAAACTGACTGTTCTGGTTTTGTTTAGTGAGGGGGGGCCTAAGGTGGCAGCTTCTGTAGGAAACTGCTAGAAGTCGCTCCCCTTTGTTCAGTGGACTCGGCCGGGCCTAGGGCGGACCCGCTGCTGGCCAAGGCCGAGCCAATTGGTAGCAGAATATCCCATCATAACGTCTCTGCAACAACGTATTTAAGAAGGGGGAAAACAGAAAACAAGAGGAGAAGATGTGAAGCAGCTGAGCAGGGGCAGAAAGGGGGAGGCGCAAGCCTTCTGGGCCTTGGCCCTCCCACCGGGCAGCTGACTGGGCCCAACTCGGCCTGGTTCGGCTGCAAGAAGTGGAGAGGAGATCAGAAGGGAAAGACATGTAAAATGATCCTGAGAGGCGTCTGCCAGCCTGTTGTGAGGAATGGCTGCAGACACCAAGGTCAGTGAAGAAGGAGGGGGAGGAGTAATGTGGCTCCTGGCCAAGATTCTCCCGCAGCCTGTGGTGCAGCCCATGGTGGAGCAGGCTGTCCCCCTGCAGCCCATGGAGGTCCACGGAGGGGCAGAGATCCACTTGCAGACCATAGAGGATCCCACACAGGAGCAGGTGGAGGCCTGATGGAGGCTGTGGCCCATGGAGGGCCCACTGGGGCAGCTGTTCTGGAGGGACTGCACCCCATGGAAGAGATGACCCACACCGGAGCAGTTTCACAAAGGACTGTGGCCCGTGGGAGGGACCCCACAATGGAGCAGAGGAGGAATTTGAGGAGTTCTTCCCCCAACAATGAAGTAGTGGCATAAAACAACACATGATGAACTGACCGCAACCCCCATTCCCTCTTCCCTCCCTGTGCTGCTCAGGGGTGGGGGGAGGCGGTAGAGACAATGTTCAGCCTGGGAAGAGGGAGGGGTGGGGTGAGGTTATCTTGTTCCCTGTCTCATTCTCCTGCTAGTTTTAGAAATAAATGAATAGTTTTCCCCAAGTCGAGTCTGTTTTGCCCATGACGGTAACTTTAAGGATTTCTCCCTGTCTTTATCTCAAACCTCAAGCCATTTTTCTTATATTATCTCCCCCGATTCTCTCAGAGGGTGGGGGAGTGAGAGAGAGAGACTGCGTAGTCTGGTCCCGATCGAGGCTGAACTACGACACTGACCCATGCAGAAAAGCAGCTAATAGTATCATGGGAAGAGTGGCAGGTTTTGGCAAAGTTCTCCCCTCTACCACACTACAGATTTTTTTCCTGACTCAGGCAGGCACCATCAATGAGGGACTTCCACCAAATTTCCATTTTCTACTGAGTTTCTCCTTCTAACCGCTTTACCATCGCCCTATATACACTTTCAGATGGGCTGCTTTTTCACTCCCTTCCAAAATGCTGATACTTAACTCCAAGAATATAAAAGGGATAACTTCTGGTCCATTGCAGGCTGACTTTATTGAAAGATTCTTCTTCAATTCAGGAAAGAGTTCTGTTGAGCTGTTTTAATCTGCACAGACACTTCAAGAGCAAACGTCAAGCTGACAGAATTGCCTGTAGCACCAGGTAAGCTAAGGGAGGAATGCACCACTTCAGATTACAGTTTCACTATAAATTCCCAGCTGGGCTGGCATCTTCTCTAAAATAATATTAGAAGACAGAGACAGCAAAGACTGTAACTTCAGCTCCTTCCATCTTCATTATAAGGGCCTCTCATAATAAATTTTTTGACATCCTGGTAAGCTTTACTCCCCCAGCTGTTTCACACTCCATCGTAGTTTTGCTGAAACACCTTCTCATCACAACCTAGATATTCGAAGGATTGTGTTGCTCTTTTTATTCCTGAGAGGCAAGCTTGACCTAATCATGCGCTGGCCCTCCAATTAGCAAAAAAGTATCAGGTAAAGACATTTCTCTGTGCAAATCTCATGCCTCCCCTTATACAGTTGGTAGAAAAGATAATTCAGCCACTTATTCACTTAAAACTAATACGGGTCTTTATTTTTTTTTTCCTCTTTCGCACCATCAGCTGGAAAATTCAAAGAGCAAACTCACAATAAGTCAGACTATGAGCTTCAAAATGTTAACATGCTTTTTTATCACAGGATTTTTGTCTGTTTTGCAGGTGAAAGATTACAAGACTCAATAAGAGATGAAAGGATGAATAAGAATATTAAAGACAACAGGGCTGCAGCCTCCTGGTCTTATATCTTGATCTGCTTCAACATGAATTTTAGGACAATAAATTTCAAGACTCAGCTGAGGAACTGGGTAGGACACCATAGCAAACAAAAAATCTCAGGCAACCTCCTTCAAATAGAAATCTTATGCCAAGGGCAGATTACATGAAGTGGAAAATTATTAGAAAGACTAATCCTAGCTCTTAGAGTTGATGTTAAAGAAAGCCAAGTAAAACAGAATATAGGTTAAGAAGGCAATTACTGGACAACTTTCGGTATCTCTGAGTTTCTGTGAGAGTTTTTCCTAGTGGCCTACATTTAAAAAATAGACACCTTAAAAAACAGAAACTCTAGACCTAGACTAGGTCTCCTAACTTTTCTGCAGGCTCAACCAAGAGTCTGGAAACTAGCACTGAAATACCAGAGCTGCATAAGCGTGCTGTTGCATGTATTATGGTTGAGAGCAAAGTGTAAGCTGCAGACTAAGAAGGAAACATGAATACAAATCTTCACTGCCTACATCTGTGTTACTGAGAAATTCAGCACAACAGAAGCACGTTAGCAGATGAAAGCAGTCAGTGCTAAGACCCCTCCTTCAACACTTGAGGACATTGTGGACAAGGTAGCCTATGCACTGATTCAGCACCTAAGCTCTCAATTAAGCAGACAGGAGTACATGGGGTACTCCCAGAGGAGAATACGGGGGCGATCACTTTGACCAGCATGTACTAAAACCACTCTGCAAATCAGACTGACACACAGGGAACAGAGATCAATGTAGATTTGTTAAAAACAAACAAACAGAATTTGTGAAAGCTCAAGCATTATGAGCATATCTAGTGTCAACAGTTACTGGCTTGAAAGTACAGGAGTTCCCACTGGGACCTACGAAAAATAAATTCTGAAATTACTCTAAGTTTTCTAAAAAGGGTAGAGAAACAGCTTTGTTTCTTTAAGTGTTTCCTCTTCTTCCGATTAATTCTCATGAGAAAGATTGTTCTGTTCTCCAGGACAGTTGTCAGAGGCAGGAGACAAGTTAATACATTAAAATTATATGTGCAGCTAACACAAGACTCTCACATCGTCCCCATAAATCATTAAACAGTGTTGAAGCAAAGACTCAGACAGACATGACTGAAATTAATTTCATGAAATTATTTTCATTAAACTATTTGGATTTTTGTTTTCCTTTGGAGCTTTAGAGCAATGGGAAAAATACCTTCACACTGAATAGCCGAGAGACACATTTTAATTTTGAATTCATAACCATGCAGAAATGCTTGAATTCACTTTTCAATATCTATATTTTGTGAGGCGAATGTCTCAGGGTAGTATTTTTGACAGCAGGCAACTACATATCACTGACTTTCAATGGGACCAGAACATTTAAGTTCCTTAAAAGCTTTTAAAAACCTACTTATGAAATCCATATTACTAAACTAACTTACTAGAAATTAGTAACTTCTAGCAGGACCCCATTATTCTCACTTCAGTTGCTTAGTAGTGCAGAAAGCTACTGTTATAAGGTCAGATTTGGTTTAAAGATAAGATAGGAATTCCTGTGGACAGGAATTCTTAGGAATTCATACACTTTACCTTTGCCAGACTTTTCTTTGTCCATAACCTCACTTTCTGAGTTCTCTATCCAATAAGTATTCCGGCATTCTAGATCAGCCTCCACAGAATGGCATGGAGTAGCACAACAATGTCTACACAAGCCTTCAAGCAACTGAACTCAAATCTGAGGCTCAAGTATGGTCAATCTTTGCCCAAATCTCTACTTCAGTGTGCAGCAGTCCCATTCAGTTAACAGGCAACACCCTAGTGCTGACAATTCACTTCCCTCCTGCTATCTCCACAGTAAACTACTGACAAGTTTTCCTAATTGTCCTTTGAAGACAGAACTCAAATGTATACAAACATATGAAATATCATTTAAAATCAAGCCATCAGAAAAACTAATCTGCAACTCTGTTGTAGAAAGTGAGTTACGAACACACTTCTTTCACTCACTACAGGCTTGTCCTCAAGTTTTGGAGCAGGAGGGATGAGGTTTCCCTATAAGCACTTAACTCACTGATTATAAGAAATAAAATGATAGCCATCATGTCTTTAATCAGCTGTCTTGTGAATGAAAGCGTGATTAGGACATACAACTCCCTGCCTGCTCCTTGTTTTCTATGTCCACAAGGTGCTGCACATGTCAGGTCCCTACGCCTGAGTAACTGTTCCAATAATTCACAGAGGCAAGAGCTCAGGCCTCTGGATTTCAATACTCAGGTGACACGCAGTTTTAAGGAGGTTTAAACTGCCTCCTGCAGGATAAGCACAGCAAGTATCTAAGGCAGAAAGCAATAATCACCAGGGGCCAAGTCCTGAGTCCACCTTACGTTCCATCTTGGCTGCGCAGCTTTACTTTTCTGACATCTGCTCTGGATGGGACAGCTCTACCCACCATTTACTTGTCCATTCTTATTCTCTTATTCTCATTGACTTTTCCTTAGCTGCCTTTTCTCCAAGGCATGTCCATACCCCATCTTGTCTTCCAGCTACCAATCCCCATCTCTTTTTGCAGGCCTATCTACATCAACCTGCTTTCTAGCTTCCAACGCACTTTATCTTTACTGTGACTTGTCTTCTACTTGCCAAAATCCCTTCCTCAGATCCCAGACAGCTAACCACATCCATCACATCTATTTCCCTTAAATCCCATTGCATTCACCTTCCACTTTGGAAGCTACACACTGGGTTTAATTAACGTACGATGATGAAGCTACAAAATTTGACACCATAAATATTGGCTGCATGCTAAAACAGTTGCAAACCAATGAAAATAATCAATCACTGATTAAATGTATTTTCACACCAGAGAATCCATGCAACTGGCAGCTTGAGAAACAGCATGCCAGTTTTACTGTGATTGTTTCCCTTAAAACCAACTCAGTGCAATGCGTTGAAGTACCCTAGAGATGGGATTACTGATGTGCAACTGCTTCTGGCTGCTACAACCTGTCAGCTTACTCATAGATGTTATGAGATGTAAATTTCTATCAGCATTAAGTTTCCGGCTAACGCACACTTTTGTTCTTTTCATGCTGCCTTCCCTCTTTCATGGCAAATAAATTGGTCAGGTTTATTTTTAGTTTGTGTAGGTGTTTTAATACTACAGTTAAGTTGGCTGAGCTCTTGTGAGGATGAATATGTAACAGGAACATATATGGTTCTGACAATATGTCAATTGAGACAGCATTTTTATAACAACATTTTGGAGAGGTCAGTCTTGCTACTTTATGAACAAGGTTGTTTTCAAACAATTTCCAAGAATAGAACGTTCTAGACTCATTTGTCTTGTGTGCTATGTGAAAACAAAATAGAACTACAAAAATTATGGTTGTAGTCCATTTAATATGAAGATAGTATTGAGAATAGTTCACCAATAGCGCATACTTTTGAAGTTTAAACGATAACCTGTTACTCCAGACACAACACTGAGTATCACCTTCTTTCTTACTCTTGCTAAAATTTCAATTGTGAAACATTCATAAATACTTTTTTTAATTATTATTTTATACATAAAATCTGATTAAACAGAAACTTAGGACTTTGTCCTAAAAGTCCTAGATCAAGCCACAGTAAAGGCTTGATCAGATTCTTTGTTAAAACCAGGCTTAAGCACATACTGAAGATCTCTTTTGGCTAGAATACATATTCACATTTAGGATCCACTAAAGCTGGAGGAATTTCTTTTGCTGATCATGTGGTGGTGGATGCCCCATCCCTGGAAACGTTCAAGGCCAGGCTGGATGAGGCTCTGAGCAACCTGATCTAGTCAGGGATGTCCCTGCTCCTTGCAGGGGGGTTGGACTAGATGACCTTTGAAGGTCCCTTCCAACCCTAACCATTCTATGATTCTATGTATAAGCCTAGGTCCTAGGACCTTTGGGATAATAACAGCTTTTAAAATATCTTTTTCCATGCTGTCTTCAACTTTTCTTAGCATTAGAAAGGCTGCTGTACTCCTATTAAGATGCGTTCAGAGCAGACTTGAGTTCCTAGAAGACTGACAGGGAAAGGGAAAAAAGCTAATATAGTCTCTGAAATGGAGGAAAAAAAAGATATGCCATCATCTGTGAACTCCTAATCAATAACCTCAGCTGCGACTAAAGAAGTTAAACTGTTTACACTTCCTAAGCACAAGTCTAAAGCAGGAGTGGGGTGGACAGTGCACAATCCCACAGCCAGGCCATGCTGGAAGACACAGTGTTTCAGGGACAGCCTTCAGCAACACAATTCTGATTTCTCTCCTTATCCCACTGGGCTGTGTAACAGCGTGTGTAATGTACAGCTTGCCCTCACCGGCATCCATCCCTATGCTCCAATCCAGGTAATGGCATAATGAGAGTACAGAGGAAGACCTTTATTTTCACTTAACTCATTCTTACTCAAAATCCAGCTCTGTTACCATGTACTTTTGAAGAAGTTCTGAAGATGCTATAATTAAACATCTTTAATGCTAAATTTTTCCCCATTAACATTTTCATTCTCACAAAGCTTTGAGGTATTTGATATTTGCCAACCAACAACATAAATAACAGAGAACCAATGCTTTACTGAATAGATAGTGCACTATGTCATGGAAATTATATTGAAATCAATCCATATTATTTTATTCTTTCAAATATGCAGCCTCACAGTTGTAGAACCAACCTTTGCCTTCATCAAAATGAAAAGGAGGTTCTCCAAGCCTTTCTGGGTCCTGATTAATTCTTCTGAATTAAATAGTAAGAATGGATGGAAACATAGATAGATGATGATGGAAGCAATGAGGCAGTAAAGTAACTGTCTTTGCCAGGTTTTTGTTAAGATGTATTTATTCTAGTACACTTATTGTGGCATGAATACCTAAGCACTCAAAACAATTCTTCTGAAGAATCAAACAGAGAACATATCTCCATAATTACTAGTCCAAAAGGCGAGTTAACTATCGGTTTTCCCTAATTTCTTTCTATTGCTGGCCAAGATTGTGAATGATTTCTTGAGTTTGCCTGCTGGAGGAAAGGGAAACAGATCAGGACTGAAAGGGAAGTAACACATAACACCTCTAAGGCCACTGAAGAGTAACCAGGCCAGAGGCACACGCTATGTTTTAAGTGGTACAGTCCAGGCACATCCACTGGCATGCAGTTGTTTGGAATTAATCAAGAGTTTTGGTGAGGTGCATGAAGCTATGAAACTAAATAATCTTAAAATACTTACGTCTGCAGAGACTGCATTCACACACTCAGTCCATAGTCATTTTGTTTTCAGAGAGTGCTTCTCATGACATAAAACCAGAGGGGTGTATAGCCTTCTCTTAACATTCTCCTCTTGCAGAGCTTTGCCTTCCCACTTCCTCCTTCTCCTTTTTACTTAATTTAAGAATTACATAATTTAGAGCCCATGTTGGTAGCAGTCCTTTGCACATCGTGTAAAGGGTCTTTGTTTATGTGAAAAGATAACATTAAAGCCACAAGCTGGCATGAACCTAGACGTTTATAAACTTAAAGCCACAGAACCTAACCTCCTCCTCGCTGCATGCCTCGCACTGTTCAGCCGATAATACCTATGTGCTCAGGGATAGCAATGGGCATGTGTAAACTAAAATGGAGAACTTATTTTCATCATCTAATGCAACCAATGAAAAACCATAGCTTTAAATATAAGTGGTCTTACCTTGTCCCACAAGGCTACTCCTGCAGCCCTCTACTACGAAAGTCTTGCCACATTGACCCAATAGAGAGTTCAAAATTGTTCAAAAGGCAAATAACACCAACTATTTGAAATGTGCTGTAATGGTCCATTTCCCTGCAAAACTTTTCACTGTGTTTGTTAATTATTGCTAATAAGCTCATTAAAGAGAGCACAGAATTCCTATGAATGCAAAAGGAAAGACATCCATGCAACAGATAAAAAAAAAAATTGACATAAAAAATGATCAGAACCTGCACATACTGTTGATTTTAAAGGATAAACATCAGCATAAATTCACCTGGAAGCAAGGATTTGTAGAAGTCACCATCATGCCCCAAAGAATAACCATGCCAAGACGCACATTACATTCTGTTGATCTTCTCCCTTGCGTGATAACCAAGCATCAAGACCATGAGTTTAACGCTTGTAAGAACACAGCTGTACGTAATGACATCACCTCTCAGCCTCCTTTTCTCCAAACCAGACAAGCTCAAAGTCTTTCACTGTTCCTTATAGGACATTCTTTCCAGCCCTTTCACCAGCTTTGTTGCCCTCACCTGCACACATGGAAAAACGTCCCATGGGATTGACATGTGGGGAGACTTAACGATCTCAAAAATGCCCATATACCCTTTAACAAATTTTCTTAAATTTACAAAGCTCTGGAATAAAGCAACTGTAATCTTTTCAACTCTTGTCCTGGAAAACATAAATCAAAAATTGACTTTGAAATTACAGTGTTAATCTATGTTACACTGATTTTATCAGAGCCGTACAATTAGATCAGTACAGTGTGCTGATAATTTTCCCTCCTTTCAGAGCTCTAGTTCTACTGAAAGCTCATTTTGCATACAACGTGAGGATTGCTTTCCACTTTTTTTTTTTTTTTTTTTGCATTTTTCCTCTGGCTATACTAAATCTTCCTTTCAAGGTCAATTTGCTTTCCCAACAATAACTAAATCTAGCACTGCAATATCAGAGTGAAGTAGGCAAAAATTACCATCTCCATACTGCAGATTAGGACTCAGAAGCACAAAACAACTTTCCTACATTCACAAAGGGAGTAATCAGGGAACACAAACCTTATTCTCCTCAGCTCCACCAGCTGCAAGACCACACTTAATCCATTTTACAGTTAAGAATACTACTGCATTAATTTCACCCATCAAAATATCTAATTATTATGGTATTTTAAATAATAGGATTCTCTTTCTTGATCTCTGTTCACTTAATTTCTAATCTTATTACTGTCAAGTGGGATATTTCTTAATTAAAGACGCTCAATGACCAAAGTATTTATATTTATTTTATTCTCTGTTGAATAAAAGGGCCTGAGTACCTCTCCAGATTTTTATTTTTGTGTTTGGAAATTACACAAAAGATTTCTTTCCCCACTTCTCTGAAACTACTCTAAGATGGTTAATGACTCATGCGCATAACTGCTTTTAATTGAAACCTACTGCCAAAAGGGTTTAGCCCAGAAAAAGCTCTCTCTTTTATACCATTAGTTCATTTTTCACATCATAGAAGCAACAGTTCCATGATCCTAAAGACTGTAGAAGAAAAAATAGGTATAGAACTACTAACATTTACAGTGCCCTTGTGATTTTGACATTGAGATAGTAAATGCCTATGCATGCACGTTAGGACCACACTACAAAGGTCATAAGGATAGGGTTTCCATTTAAATTTTCCAGATACATTCTGTTTTCCTACTGAAAAATTTGTCCTATGTTGACAAGCAGAGCCAGTCACCAGCTATCATAAAAACTAGGACACTACCAACAGTACACAGCTGTAGAGCTATTGGACATACACATTACAGTCTTCTCACCATCACTAGATGGGTCACAGAATATATAATGAAAAGGAGACACAAGCTTGGGAGAAAGCATCTGTTGGACTAATCATGCATGCTATTCCCAATGGTTCTGCACATGCAGAGGGAATCAGACACTTCCAGGACACATAAGAATAACTGCACATAGTTTTTGTGTGGATGTCCTGTAAGGTCTGTGAACTATTTCTAAAACTCTTACATTTATTGTGCATCTGTGAAGCAAGTGGGCAGCACAGGCACAAAAATCCTGACAATCACTGTAAGTGTTGGAGTCAGTGTCCATGGACTACATAAAGCATGCACATACACTTCCTTCTGAAAAAAAGCAGCTAGCTAGATAGGAATTTTCATTGAGAGGGATAAAGGTAAGAGTGTTCTAGAGAATAGAAAATAATGGCTCCATAAATTAGGGTCGGGGGAGGTGGGGAAGAGGGGAGGGAAATTGATGGCCATATATAAAACCAAAATAATAATTTGATGTAAATTTTATTTCTTTTATTAAACTATTCTAACATTTTTAGTGGGGTTTTGCCTTGACAAGAAGATAAACAGTATTTGCAATCATGACAGAGTGGGCTCCAACAGCCTCATGCAGTCATATTGGACCGGTGCAAGTTACTACTCCTCACCTGATACACAAAAGTCTATTTTGCAAATGCTACTGAATACATTGTAGGTGAGAGGACAGCATTCTTCTTCAACAGTTCAAACTTGACAGATGTCAGACGTGTGCTCTTAAGCCACCCTTTTTCCTGTACGTTTGTCTTTCTTTAGCCTTTTTTCATCCTACATCCCATGGACGCCCCACACCCTGCCCCCATAATCTTTAAATTCTGTTTTGAGAAAACATAAACATGGGTCACATACTAAGAATCCAAATCCCAAATATTCCAGATTTTTGGAGCAGTCAAATCACAGATTTTGTTCTGTTCCAGGAACAGATACAAGCTCATTCAAATCCTAGTCTTCCATTTCATCTCACTTTGGAAGGCCAGTTTGAAAAACCTCAAAGTACAGAACTCCCACTGACTGCAACAGGGGTCATCTAAATGTCCATGATGGGCATATGGAAAAATAAGTACAACCAAGCATTATAAACGCACAGTTGTTTAGTTGTCTGCAAAAGACAGCAAGTATTCTGTTAAAATGGGGATAGATACTTTTGGCTTACCAGGCCAGAAATTTTTTGCATGTTGCCCCTTTCCAGCTCTCTGACCTTGTGTTGCAATGGAGTGGTGAATAGCTCTATTTACAATTATTCATTTGACAGCTGTAGCAATTATTAACAATAAGACTTCTGTTATGTTCATGGAGTATAATAGTGGTAACTGAGCATACATTTAATATTAAGCAAAACAATTTCATCACTCAGAGAATGATAGTTTTATTAGGCACCTAACAAGGAGGAAAAAAACATTTCTAAGTGACATTAAAGCTTTTCAATCAGCCATACCAAAATATACTTGTGTGTGTATATACATGCATTAAATAATGGGTTATCTTCATGCCCATATTTTTATCATAAATTTTAAGAGCTGTCACATTGAAATGTTGTTCTAAATCAAAAGTCGATTTCTGACAACCCTTGGCTGACACGTATCACCTTTTATTGCATTACAACGGACAAGAACATAGCAGGTCATGATTCATTACTGCCAGGCTTGGCATTCTGAAGTAATGGCTCAATGAAAACTTTTGAAACCATCACGGTGTTGATGGCCTTTGCTTGCAGTGGTTTTTTAAAGGGTTCTTTTTTTTCCTCCCTCTCAATTTGAAATAAGATAAGTACCAAGAAACCTGAGTCTCTACCAGTATATCAACTGTCATAAGTATCCACAGCTTCAGATGTATCTAAGTTTCCCAAGGGTGTGCTCAACAAGAAAAAAATCTACTGAGATGTAGGAATGTTTCACACCTGAAGGCCAGTTATTAGAAAGTCTCATTTATCAAGAAGTTGTATCAAATGGCACAACTACCATCACTAATAGCTCAGAAGAATTAATAAGTGGCCATACAAGCTTTCTACATGTGTGGTCTTATTTTCTGCACACACACGCACGCACCCCCGCCCCTTCCAGGCCAAGAGTGAATTATGAAACAGATAAGCTGGACCATTGTGATCTTTTTCTGTCTTTCTAGTAAGAACATGGGAATAAATCAATTGTTCCACAGGGTGTCAGTGAGGATGAAAACCTGCTGATTTTAGAGTTCTGCCACTATGCATAGAAGAGTCACTGAAATATCTTCTTGTGTGTTCTTTTTCTACCCTTTGAATAATGCATTCTCTTTTCTATTTTGGCTCTTTTTAATTTAATATTTGGTTTGTTTTAGCACAGAACAGCAACATATTGCTACATAGGCAGCAATTTACAAGGTAAATTGTCTGCTAAACATATATATATATACACATCTATGACTTCATCATTCAGAGAATGTTCATAGGCTCACCAAAACAGAAGACTGGAATTTCACATGCTCCCCGCTTTATACAAAGCTATGGCATATTCTGGGAGAAATTCTTAGTGTAAAAGCTAATGTAATTTGCAGAGATGGATATTCTCAATTAGGCATTTACTTCTACAGGGTAGATTCAAGTTTCCATCTTTGTAATTGCATACTATGAGAAACGAGTGGAGAACAACTTCATCAGCCACATCTGAACAGGCAAACTGATGTTGGCCAAAATCCATTTAACATGGTACTTTGGTAACAGCCAGTAGATGTGTAGGAAGCACTATAAGAACTGGATGGGTAGAAAGAAATACTTCCCTGGGTAATCACTTAATTTAAGACAGTAAAACAAAACTTGAAGCTTGTGGACTTTCTAAATCATATAATTATAGGTTTGCCATTATGGATTTTCTTATATTTATTTAGTTACCTTTGAATCCTCATAGAGATTTAGGATGAACAACTTCCTCTACAACATCTTGTGGCAAGGAGTTCCTCAAGCATTTATCTTAGATCTAACACTTGCTGTTTTAATCTGATGCTCATTCTTACAAAAAACAGAGTGAACAGGTCCACTTCTTCCATGTCTTCCATGACAAGATAGAAATAAGATCAGATAGAAGTCTTTCTCAAGGCAGAAGGAATGCTTCTTCATTTAACCATTCCTTTAGCAAAGCCTTTCCACATAGATCTGAATATCCATAAAGAGTTGAATATTCACTTATTGAAAATGCCAATGCCTGTGAGACCTTTTCACCCCTACTTTGTTGCAGGACAGTTTCCATTTTCTCCCAGTCACATTTGGTCTTCAGGCAGGAATCTGAAAAGGAATAGGTAGTCTTGCACAAGACATCTCTGTTTAAAAGTTGATGGGTTATTCCAGCCTCAACTTCTACTGGCCTAGCAATGACCCCTCAACAGCTACAAATATGGTGAAAGTTGTTGCTCTGAAAGCAGAGGGAGAAGAGTACGCTATAAAATATTGGTCGCTTCCTTCCAGTAAGCTGTAGTTCATTTAGGCAAAATGGACACTACTTTCAATCCCTACCCAGGAAATATCTGATAGCATGTCATAGCCCAATGAAAGGGACTGAAAGAAAAATACTTAGCACACTGTTAAGCTGTCCCACAAAAGTGTCAACACATTAGACTTCCTTTTTTCCTAAGGAATTTCCCTCATTTGTTAAGAGCAAACATTCTCTTGCTGTTATTTTTTGCACTCGTTTATATGTTCTGGGGATAGTCTGTGAACAGGTAAAATAATTCCAGTTGTCTCAGATCATATTTCCATGTACACATTTGATATATGTTTTCAAAGCCATTTTGGCCCCTCAGTGTCCAAATATATTTCATAAGTGTGAAATCTCACACTTGCAAAATATAATTGCCTATTTCCCAAATTGCTGACAGATATTAAACTGTATTGAGAACATGTATATGTGAACAGAGTCTGCCAGGACCCAAAGTCTGCTATTTCAGTAAATTCTATTAATTGATTCAAAACACAATGGAAATTTCAATTTTCCTGAATCCTTTCAGGATAAGTTGTTGCTGTAAGAAAGCCCTCAGGACTTAAAGCTGCCTCCCACCGGGAAGGGCAGAAGCCAGTAGCCTCGTTCAGCAAGGCTGATCATTCACAGATTGCTAGTTTTTCTCTTCTCTGAGGAGGACTCCCTGGATATATCAAGGGCAGATAGAAAGATATCGCTAGACAGAAATCAGTTTCCATCCCACATGAAATCTTGGCATCTTTTAATGCCAGTTAAACAAGCCTCCAACTGTAAACACCCCCCGAGAAAAGATTTAAAACTCTTTCTAGGCAAAGATGAAGAATTTGTGTTTCAACAAAGCACGGACAGGAGGCTATACATAATGAGTCCTGAGGTCTGCTTCACATCAGCATGCTCCACAGGACACATTTTCTTACTCTCCACAGTGAAGTAGAAAGCCTGGTACCACTGCTGGTCCATCAAGGAGAATCTTATCAATGCATATAAATATCCGATAGGAGGGAATGAAGAAGAACAAGCCACTCTTGTCAGTGATGCCCACTAACAGAACAAGGGGCAATGGGCACAGATTGAAACATGTGGAGTTCCATCTAAACAGAAGAAAACACTTGTTGTACAATGTGGGTGGTCAAACACGTGGACAGGTTGCCCAGTAGAGGTTGAGAGGTCCCCATCTGCAGGTACACTCTGAAGTCAGTTGGGCACTGTCCTGGACAACTCATGGTAGCTGACCCTGCTTCAAGAAGAGGATTGGATTAGATAATATCCAGTGATTATATCCAGATGATCTTCCAATCTCAACCATCTATGATTCTGTAGTGAAAAGACAGGAAAATAAAGATGTCTCTGTTTTGCTCAATTGTGTAGAAGCCAGATCTGGTTTCAATCCCCATCCCTGGTGATGGAAGCTGGCATCAGTTAAGCTGCATGGGTAGCATTTAGCTATGTTCTGTGATGTTCACTGCCCACCTTGAGTCAAAGATTATGGAAACACTCCTCTAAAGGAAGCCAGCTAGGAAAAATTCCTTTTTCCCTCTCCCCTTTCCATTTTTTGTTTTAGTGGGAAGAGTTGTTTAGGGGTTTTTTGTTTGTGTTTGGGGTTGGTTTTTTTTGTTGTTTTTTTTTTTTTTAACATATCTGCCCATAGAGTCAAGTCCCACTTCATCCCCCAGAAGCTTCACTGAGAAGATGTTCCTGGTTCAAGATTTCTCAATTCAAAGGCTATCTTGCCCAGCTAGCTGGAGCCGCCTCAGGGGCTTCTGCTACTGCAGAGCTTCCTGCATTACATCTGTCATTCTGCAGTCTGCTGAAAATAATCAGCAATACTATCAATGACTTAAAATAAGAATGAGTTAAACAAGAGATCATTGAAGTTACTATTATGGACAAAACAGACTCTACATGGAGAAAGCTATTGATGTATTTATTTTTATTATTAAAACCAAAACAGGATAATGAGGAATAGAATAAAAAAGAAAAAAAAACTTCCCCCCACCACCCCTCCCTCTTCCCAGGCTTAACTTCAGTTCAATTACTCTACCTCCTTCCCACCCCATAAGCAGCACAAGGAGGAAGAGGAAATGGGGTTATGGTCAGTTCATCACATGTCACTTTTTCACTGCTCCTTCCTCCTCTGGGGAAGAACTACTCCTCACATTCCTCCCCTGCTCCAGCATGGGGTCCCTCCCACAGGCTACAGTCCTTCAAGGAAACACCCCAGCATGGGCCCTCCACAGGCCACAGCTTCTTTTAGGCATCCGCCTCCCCCAGCATGGGGTCCTCCGTGGGCTGCAGGTGGATCTCTGCTCCTCTGTGGGCTGCAGGGGGACAGAGGTGAGGTGCACTAATATTACCCTGTCAAGCAGTAAACTAATCATCAGCTTTGGAATCAAGATGCAATTTATGATCAAGAATGGGAGAGGAGTCTGTGACAAGGCAACTAAATAGCCACTGAGCTCCAGATAGAGGCAGCAGGCAAAAAGCTAGATGAGCAGCTGAAGGAGACAAGGGACTGACAAGACTATGTAAACTTCTGAAAACCTAGCAGAAGATCAGAGAAGGTACTAGGAGAGGAAGAAAGCTTTCAAGCAGAATAACAAGAAGGCAAAGATAATTCCATAGCTCACGCTACTTGCCAGCAAGGCCAGTTCCCTCAACCATGTTAAAATCATAAGCTCTCAGTTCAAATATTAGAAGTTTAGTTTTTATTTCTGGAATACTATTTTACCACAAATTGTCTCTGGACTTGAAAGGCCAAAACCTTCCTCAAACATGCCCTACAATTGACCAAAAGTGAAGAGATTTTCTGAGCACTTGTGCAACTATAGACAGAATTGGCTTAGTTGCACCTACTACAGAAACTGAGCAGGCAAGTTCTTATGAACGCTAACATGCATAAACACATTGCCTTGAAATGCTTGGTTGTTTCATATGACACGAAGACCTTATTAACAGTATATAGGGTGTTTTAGTAGGGGAGAGATGTACTGGGTGATACAGTTTTAGAATCAAGATTATATCATAAGCTCGGCTTTCATGTAACAAACAGCATTCTGGACAGGCATTCCTTATTTTGTAGAATCTCTTATGTCTTAGTCAGTCTATCTAAAAATAAGTCAAGAAGGTTTCTTCCTGTTTTTCCATGTGTTGTGGTGTCAGCACTGTGTGTTACAACATACACTGTTCTAAAATTTCATGCCACAAGTGAGCTATGCATGCAACTTTAAACAGCCACCTACTAAAACCTTTTTATTACATGTCATCACCATGAGGAACTCCCTTCTAGTGAAGATGCTTTTCTGTATTCAGGTGCACAGATACTTAAACATACCCCTATATATAGGTTCTCAGAATGTTTGTATGCTTTTCATTCTGTATGCTTCTCCTTGGATGGCTGAGTCAAGCATGATGGATTAGAGTTGCTGTGCAAATACAAAGTCATTCAATGAGAGTCTGACAGAGTGCATTTGCTTAAAAAAAATACTCTTCAGACTGGCATTTTGGGCATTACTGCTTCAAATAAATCAACTAAAGCATTTTCTGTTGCTTTTCTCAATAACATTTTGTTAAAACTTCTATGTACATCTTAAATGTCATCTTGATTAAATGCTGTACCTGATGCCTGAAATTGAGCAGCAGCTGAGAAAGAGTAGCACAAAGTGCTATGTATTTCACAGCCAACCTTTTGAATGTTATTTGTCCTAGTTAGCTATAAGCCAAATGTAACTACATCCTTCTTTATATGCTTAGCTAATAGAAGTAACACGTGAAAAACCCTGACCATGACAGCTGTTAGCACTATTAGAAAACTCACTGTGTGTTATACTACCAAGATAATAGCTCGAGGAAGCAAGCAGAGCTGCCAGCTAGAAGTTATACCAGTATCTGACGAAGCTTTTAGTGATTGATTATCTGTCTGCATTCCTTTTGACTGTTTCCAACAAGACAGAAGTGTTCTTCCATCTGCATAGATGTTCTTTTCCATCACATTTCAGTCAAATAGCTACTAAAAATAAGTTACTCAATTACTGTTTTTGGAGTCAGGTCCTCAGATGTGAAGCAGCTTTTCAGCAAGGTTGACTCTGATAAGAACCATTCAGAATATTTTTATCTGAAACACAATCTCATGGAATCCACAATGGTATGCCAATATGCACCTTCATTACTGTCATTTACATAAGCCACAGCTTGTCTAATTTTGGAGAGAGGTATAGAAGAAAAAAAAAAAAAAATTCCCAGAGTCCCTCTTTTTTTTTTTTAGTAGCCTACTCCATTGCCATTAGTCATTCTGCATTTTGGTGAGTTTCCTAGAAGTATATATTTTTAAGTCACTATTCCACAAAAAAAACCAGTATGGATCATGTTTATGAAAACGTTACAATCTTCAAAACGCTTCCAATGCTAACCAGTAAAGGACTCAAGACAACCACTTAAATGTCTAATCTTTCACTTTTTATAAAACACCATCGATTACAGTTAGGCTAAGCAAAGAACACATTACATTGAAACTATTCAATAAGAATTTCAGTTAAGAATATTTAATTCAAATATCAAGAATATCCTTATTACAAAAAAAAAAATTAATATCTACCTTAGACAAAGACAGCTATTCTATTACTCAAGGACAGCTGCATTTATGTCACTTTGTGTCCATGTAACTGAGAGCATAATGTAAACTGCTCTTTGCAAACCAGCCTGGGAGCTACACATATGCAGAGTATGTGCACCTAATGAAAGCTAGCCCAGAAAGCCTAAACTGTAGATATAGCCAAGGGGCAGGTACACACAGCCTATCTTTTGGAGCAGGAAAGAAAGGAGAACCTTGAGTTAAGCGCATGAGCACTGGATCTGTGACATCCTGACCATCCAGGAGGTACCTATGAAGGCTATTCATCCTATATCATCACATGAGCAATGAGACAGACAGACCACAAGAGCTGTAGTCATATGATTTAGACCAATACAAATCCCTTTTTGCCATGGCAAAGAACAGACGTTGCAGTACTGACTCCATAAACAGAAAATGTGTCTTACTCTGCCTGTCAATCACAACCGTCCAAGGCAATCAAGGAATGTATGGCTAAGCTGATGCAGCAGGCTCCTGACCCACCAAGTGCCTTCTGGAGACTTGCTCTACTTAAACAGGCAGAGGAGTAGAATGTGTCCTGTCCTTGAACCAAAATACTTCTCCCCATGAGAGACTGCAATGTGTAATGGGCTATTTCAACAGTTTTGTCATGGCTTTGATCTTCCTGGTAGTCTGTGGAGAAGTATTACTGCTTGTCCTACAAGTCAAAGCTTTACAACAATCACTGATGCACCTCATTATTTTTAATAGTAGTTATTGGTGACACTTTATTTTGTGTTTTCCTTTTCATACGATCAGTAATTCTGTCTTCCACTGAGCTCCAGATGCTGTACACCCAGCTGCTGCTTTTACCCAGGCCCGCAATGATCTTGATAGAGAAGAGGCTGGAATAAGACAAAGCAGTAAGGGGACACCTATAAGCTCTTTGTATTTGAACCTGAAGTGACTACTGATTTCTTAATGTAATGAGAGCATATATTAGAGATTCCAGCATATCTAGGTATATAATAGTGATTTTTTTTGTTCAGTAGACATTTTCAACGTTCAAAAATGTCTGTTCCCAAATGTTGCAAGAATTAATGAGTTTTAATAACACTGAAAAACAGAAAAAGTTAGTGAAAATATTTTGATTTTAAATGTTACATTTAGACAGGAAAAAAATCTAGCTAAAATGCTCCAACAGACATTATATGTTTTTAAGTTTTTCAATAAAGAATGAAGAGCTGAAATGAAAAGTAAAAGCTTCTTAAGACTGGAGGGTGGGGGAAAATCTCAGTATTTCAATTAAAAGTAAAAAAAAAAAAAAAGTTAATTTTTTATTTTAAGGTTCCCCTCCTCAAAAAAAAAAAAAAAAAATCAGCAATTTGCAGAAGTATCTGTATACTCAATAAAGCAATTCTGTATTGTCTTTTTTTTTTGGTGGTCAAAACGTTTGTCAATGAAAAAAAACTGATGTACCAGCTTCAGTAAAAGTGTCATTTAGGATGAATATATTAGAATCAGAGAGGCTCTAAGAATGTGGGATTTGCAATGATATAATTCTTTTCATGGCATCTCATCTGCCAGGAATCTAACAACAGTTGTCAGCACAGTCCTCCCCCTAGCCCCAAGTCAAATGTTTCCCTTTCTTGAAAAGGGAATTGCTAACCACTGAAGTAATGAACAGTTAAACTGAAGATGCATAATAAAATTCTGTAATTTGAGGTGAGATTAATGATATCTTTTAAAACACACTTTACTAAATGCTTACAAAAAAATGTCTTGGGACAATTTTGAGGTCACTGAGGTAAAGACTGCAATTCAGCACTGCACAGATACAGCTCCTGATTCAATTGCCAGGAAGCCCAAGTGCCAGGCTTCATATGGTTTAATAGCCTTCGCTGACAGCAGCTTAGTCACCAAGCTGCTTGTGGCAACAATAAGTTTTCTAAGCGCCTCTAGCAGAGAATTCAGCTCCACATATTCAGTGTATGAGATATGAACATCCACTGTGATGAAGGAACGCTCCAGTAATTCAAGGAAAACGTTCTCTCCCTTTTACGCCCCCCAGTTGGCTAAATGGGCATCATTCCTCCCCGCTTGAACAGCTACTGGTCATCTGATAAAGCCTCCAAGATAAACTCAGCTAAAAAAAACTGCCTTTATATTCTCACAGACCGAAAGGTGGGGCAGCCAGGTCAGTGGTACTGCCCTAATATCTTGAACTGAGTAAGCAATGAAGAAGTGTCTATTGAATCGGACACCTGAAGAAGCCATGTGACACAAACATCTCCAGCTTCAAATGTATAAGAGATTGCAGATCAAATTCTGGACATTCTTATTTAGGCAGATATTAGATTTCATTCTACCATTAGAGATGACATTTTGGCCATGCTTATTTGCACAAAGGTTACAGAACCTCTTGTACATTTTGCAGAGATTGTTAGAGTAGTAAGCAGTACTACATTATCCCTTCAACAAGGGCAAAGGAAAAATGCTTCCTAGTTTCTCTCTGGGAGTGGGAGGAATACCTGCTTTCCCCTCTTTATTGTTTTGGTTTTTGGTTTGTTTTTTTTTTTTTTTTTTTTTAGACAGTATGAGAGATTTCTAGCCCACAGCTACCAGCCCTAAAGGTCTAGTAAGCAGGTCTTCAGGGTAGGCAAGTAGAATTCATAGTAAAAGAAGAGGCAGTGGCCTGATGTTCTTTGCTCAGCTACAGTCTCTAAAGACTTGGCTTTGACTCTCCCTGGGCTCATGTGAAAGATTCTTGCTGCCTTCTTCACATCCCAGCTTAGCCCCAAGGCAATACACAGAAGACAGCAATCAGACTTCTTACTAGTATCGTGCAACTCATTTGTTTTCCTCTCTCTGAGAAGACAGATGAAAGTACAGCATCTGTCTGTTGGTCAGCACTTGGGTGGCAACAGACAAGGCAGCCCCATGGGCTGTTCAAGTGATGGCAAATAACCACAGCTTGAAATATATCAATGCCTGATAGTTCCTGTTTGGAATAAGGCTGCTGATACAAATGGAAAGTGTTACAGCATCTTTTAGGTTTGACCAGTGACCATTTAATACATAGCAGTTGCTTAAAGGCAGGATGTTCTGTTAGCATCGTATAACAAGGTGCCAGTATCATGGACGTACTTGCTATTTAATCAGCTGTAAGTCATTTGGAGTTTTCCAGAGAAAACTAGCCCTCACTTCAAAATTACCTTGCAGACTGCACTCGAGGGAGATGTCCAGTTCAAAAGCTGTACTCTGTGTCTCAATGTGGCATAGGAGACTGCAGAAGGATACAATTTAGGGTTTGTATTTCTCTTCCCTCTATTTAAAAATATTTTACAGTTTCAACTTTATGCTAACGTAAACGTCATTACTACCGGCACAGGAACTTTTACAGTTGAGTCTGGGCAAATGTAATGGGCTGAAACAAAGTATCATGGAAAAACTATGCAAATCATCAGGTACAGTAAATCAAGCTAGTAGGCAGGTTTCAACTTTCTTCCACGAAGTTCAAACATAGCCCATAGTCAGGAGGAAAAAAGGGGCAATAGTGCCCAGCAAGGAAATTTAGTGGCAACCAGTTCACAGAACACAAGTACAGAAACACTAAATATTGGTGGTAGATTTGCCTTTTGTAGATGGCGTGAATAAGAATCTTGGAAAAAAATCTCCTTTGACACTATTTTATGCAACTACTCTGCCCATTTCTGGGGTTTCCACTTCATCATGCTGACAAAAGTAAGAGTTTAAAGAAGAGAAAAAGGGAGTCTTGCAAAACAGACAAGAGAGTTCCACACAACGTATATCCCAAAAAAAGGAGACCAAAAGGCAACTCAAAATCTATCAGTATGTACACCATGAAGTTATTTCTGACAATAGAGTGTCCTTTACCACACACAAGGATCAAACTACATCCGGAAGCTGAAGCCAGACTGATTCAAACTAGAAATAAGTTTTCCCTGGAGAGAACAAAAAATATAGCATGAATTTCTCAAATTCTTTGAAAAAAAACTCTATACCTTTCCAAGAATACATGTTACATCTGATTTAGGCACCAAAGGCTTTATTTATAAGATTATCAAATGAAAGGCACAAGCAGGGACTGCGAAGACGAAGAACTGCCCACTGTACTCAAAGAGCAGGTTCGGGATCATCTGAGGAACTTGAAGGCGCACAAGTCCATGGGGCCTGATGAGATCCATCCGCGCGTCCTGAGGGAACTGGTGGATGAAGTCGCCAAGCCACTGGCCATTGTATTTGAGAAGTCGTGGCGGTCTGGTGAGGTCCCTGATGACTGGAAGAGAGGGAACATAACCCCCATTTTTAAAAAAGGGAACAAGGAGGACCCGGGCAACTATAGGCCGGTCAGCCTCACCTCTGTGTCTGGCAAGGTCATGGAGCAGATTCTCCTGGAAACCATGCTAAGGCACATGGAGAGCAAGGAGGTGGTTGGTGACAGCCAACATGGGGCAAGATTGTGCAACCGAGGACAGATTGTGCCTGACCAATTTGGTGGCCTTCTATGACGGGGTGACAGCATCAGTGGACAAGGGACGGGCAACAGATATCATCTACCTGGACTTGTGCAATGCTTTTGACACTGTCCCGCACGACATCCTTCTCTTTAAACTAGAGAGGCATGGGTTTAATGGACGGACCACTCGGTGGATAAGGAGTTGGCTGGATGGCCGCACTCAGAGAGTCAACGGCTCGATGTCCAAGTGGAGACCAGTCACGAGTGGCATCCCTCAGGGGTCTGTGTTGGGCCCAGCCCTGTTTAACATCTTTGTCAGCGACATGGACTGTGGAATAGAGTGCACCCTCAGCAAGTTTGCCTATGACACCAAGCTGTGTGGTGCCGTCGACACGCTGGAAGGGAGGGATGCCATCCAGAGGGACCTGGACAGGCTGGAGAGGTGGGCCTGTGCCAACCTCATGAAGTTCAACCAGGCCAAGTGCAAGGTCCTGCACCTGGGTCGTGGCAATCCCAGGCACAAATACAGGCTGGGCGGAGAATGGATTGACAGCAGCCCTGAGGAGAAGGACTTGGGAGTGATGGTGGATGAGAAGCTCAACATGAGCAGGCAATGCACCCTTGTGGCCCAGAAGGCCAACTGCATCCTGGGCTGCATCAAGAGAAGCGTGGCCAGCAGGTTGAGGGAGGTGATTCTCCCCCTCTACTCTGCCCTGGTGAGACCCCACCTGGAGTACTGCGTCCAGTTCTGGAGTCCCCAACATAAGAAGGACATGGACCAGTTGGAGAGGGTCCAGAGGAGGGCCACGAAGAAGATAAGAGGGCTGGAGAACCTCTCCTGTGAGGACAGGCTGAGAGAGTTGGGGCTGTTCAGCCTGGAGAAGAGAAGGCTCCAGGGAGACCTGATAGTGGCCTTCCAGTACCTCAAGGGGGCCTGCAAGAAAGATGGGGAGAGGCTGTCCAGTTATGACAGAACTAGGGGTAATGGTTTTAAAATAGAGGGAGGTAGATTTAGATTGGATATTAGGAAAAAATTTTTCACAATGTGAGTTGTAGAGCACTGGAACAGGTTGCCCAGAGAGGTGGTGGAAGCCCCATCCCTGGAAACATTCAAGGCCAGGTTGGATGAGGCTCTCAGCAACCTGATCTAGTCAGGAATGTCCCTGCTTCTTGCAGGGGGGTTGGACTAGATGACCTTTGAAGGTCCCTTCCAACTCTAACCATTCTATGATTTTATAAATTATTATAATAGTCTCTTATAGTTCTGAAATATAAGACTTCTCATTATTTTCAATGTTTTGCACCAGTTAATGTAAACATCACTCCTGCATCATGTAAGGAGAATATTTTTCTTAAAACCATGATTGTTTTCCTATTTGCCTAGGCTAAAGCTTTGGCCCATCTCTTTCCTTTGCCTTCAGCACTACAAATCCCCAATGTCCAACTTTCTCTATAGCTGCACAGCAGAAAACCTCAGGTATCCTGTTCCTTGAGCTCAATTATGCAATTGTTCATATACAGACTTCCACACAGTACCAATATGAGACTAGCTCCCCGGGAATCAATTGCTCAGGTCTCCTTCATTTGGCTTTGGGCAGCATCAGTTTTCCTTACTTAAAAAAACAAAAACCAAAAAACCAAAAACAAAAACAACCACACCTTTTTGTTTAGGTCAGCCTTCTCTCCTCCTTTAGGCTTGGCTGCCCATCAGCTGCCTTCAAAGGCAAGAAGTTTCCACTCCAAATCAGAACTTGGCTATCTGCTCTGGTGCATTCATGGCTAGGTAGCCTACAGTCATATGTCACTAAATTATGCAAGTTAAAAGAATTATTTAACCCTCTCCTATTATTTTAAAATCCTATAGTATGCAGGCCTCACCTATTGAGGTCACAAAAAAAAGTTGAGTTATTGAGTGCAATTACCAAAATATAATGTCTTTTAGAAACTTAAACCATTTCAGTCATTTAGAAAGACTAAATAGTAGAAATAGTGTATAAATTTTTATTCCAAAAGAGTCATAAAAATAAGGATGTCACTAGGTAATTTGTCAAAGTAATTAGACAGTTTTGAAAGGTAGGAATTCCCTTCAGTTTTTACTGAAGTCAGTGGGAGTTGGGGAGAAAAAGCTACACAGCTCAAGACCAGATTATACTCAAATTCTCCTCTTACCTCTGTTCATGTTTTCTGTTGAAAACTTAATATAATGCTATTGTTCAGTGATCAGTTTTGAAAGTGTTAAAACTCTCTATCCCATCTATTTCTAAGCACCAGCTATAATTATGCTAGATAAACTGCATCTGCTTCTGTAGTTCCCCAGAAGGCTGGTTTTTGCTTTCCCCAATTAAATTACATTCCAACTACTCCGTGCTGTCAGAAAGTACCTTGGGGGCAGTTACAACCAGAGTGTAAACAACAGCAGGCCTTAGAGATATGATGTGGTCACACCACGCTTTGTCTTCATGGACAAAGTCTCAATGAGTTTAACAGGAGGCAGGCTGCCATGCATCCTATCCACAACCAAGGATTTAATTTTCTACGAATACCCCCTCCACCTACCACAGCCACTCACAAGATACACATTCATCAGTGCTACTCTTCCTACTGAACAAAGACATTTAATTATATAGGTATAATCCTCTAAGCAGATGTGTTCACAATAGCTTAGCACCTGCCTAGTTTGGTTGATCTGAATTAAAAACATACCAGTTTTTACAGATTTAAAGCATGTTTAAAAGAATCTACCCTTAAAGGTTTGCATAGGTATAGGCAGACCAGTGGTGGACACATAGCAAAGCCTTCACATAGCAGAGGATTGAATTACATGCTTCACATCTGGTATTCGGAAAAAGCACCATATTCCTGCCCTGTTCTTCCCCCTCCTGATGTACCCAGTTACAACCACTGTTTGAGACAGGCAACTGAGCTACACAGACTATCATGTGTTTCAGCACAGCCACTTTCATGAGGAGAATCTGGGCACACATTTTGTTCCAAACCCATGAGTGTTTGTATTGGCAGTCTGAGCTTGTTTGTTGGTATTTGATCTATCCAGCATCCCCCACACAACACTAGTGCCAGTCCCATACTGTGGCCCCCGTATGGGAGTTTTGCCTGAACTGCTCAAATACCACAGCCTGGACACTGCAAGCCTAATTAATTCTAAAATTTATTGTGCAACTTCTGCTAAAAAAAAAAAAAAAAAAAAACCACCAAAAAACACAAACAAGTAACACACCATCATCCACAAAACAGTATAATTAAGCCTTTCTGATGTTCATAAGAACATGCAGAAGTGAACTGTATGCAGTATTATAAAAAAGGAAGAAAAGAAGATAGACTTGCAATTAGAGGCAGAGAGTTCAGAAGCCAAGTCTGGGTTTTCAAGTTACTTTAAGAAGCAAACAAAGAACTACCTTCATATTTTTAAGAATACCTATTTCACATAAATATATAAGATCTATGGTGGCTCAGATATTATGCTGACTGGGGAATTATAAATGCCTAAATAAATATAACCATATTCTCTAACTTTGAGGACCTGTTGATGAAGATTAAGAGTTTGGTTCTATTGTATTGTGAAGCACAAGCTATGGTGCAACATTGAAACATTATTTTCTAAGAATGAGTCTTAAACTAAAATATCATTCTCACTTGGAAGCACTAGATCCATAGTATATATTTATAGAACTGTAGCCTAATTAACTAATTAAATCTATAAATAAATGGAAAAAGAATAGATCAGATTTTGTTTAATAGCCTTAATTAAAGTTGGAAGTTAGCAAGTCACTGTTTTCAGTGAGTTAACACTGATAAAGCTTGCTATGAGGTTCTTGATTCTGGCACATTACCACACTTACCATTTATGAGGAAGAGACAACCTTCAACCAACTATCATGACATTATTCATAATACATTAATCTCCTCCTAGGTGTTTAAGATAAATTGCCATTTCAGTAGAGAAGGACTAAGTACAGTTTAGTTAGGTAGGCTGGAACAGAGCTGGGGGTGGGAAATCACAGCGTTTGGGTTTCAACAATTTGAATGCTGCAACCTTTCCCTTTAATCTGCTCAAGCTAAATTCCAGGCACAGATGCCTGGAGGTGGGACAGCAAAATATTTGAAAACACACACACACACACACACTTGTATTCCTGACGAAAAACACAAGTCACGTCTAAAATAATTTCTAATGTCTTGGACAATCAACATTCAGTCAGTCTTAAAAAGAAAAAGATAAAGTAACCTCCAATTAACTTCCAGTTTCTGGTGTTATAATTTAAATTGTTTGGGCTTTTTGTTTGTTTGTTTTAAGTGAAACTGCTATGGATAAGGTTAGATACAACAGCAAAGCTACTCCACACCACAGCCTTGTCAGACACACACAAAAGTAGCAAGATTGTTTTTATTGCTTGATGTTCAGGCTAGAATAAGGCCCCAGAGATACTCGGCTGTCATGAAAGCTCTGCATGCAATTATGAGAAGAGCAAAAAGCAAATGAACCAGTCATCTGGAGGGTAGATAGAGTGAGAACTAATTGAACATCCACTAAACAAAGGAAGAGAACGGACCTAATCAGGTTTTGGTAGTAACAGCCACTGGAGAAGTTCATAAGATAACGAGGAGAGGCAACAACAGGTCCAGAAAAACAGGAGGGCAACTTGTTCAGCTGGCAGGAGCTCTCAGGTGCTACAGCTGCAAGACAGAGCAGCAAGAAAGGCAGAGAGAAGCATGTGTTTATTTTCCTTGCAAAATGAAAACATCTAAATTAGGATACAGATTAAAATAAAAGCAACCAATCTGTTAATTGTAAAGCACAGCCCGGCACAGCTAATAATCTGTGCACGTCACGCACATAGTCAGGAGTCAAAGGAATATGCTGTTTTCCATGACTCATCAGCAGTGGGCACAGAGACTCTTGTAAACATCATCAAGCAGAGTTTTATTCATTCTGAACTATGCATTAGGGAGTTTAGTGGACGCTGTTAAAATTCTTCAAGCAGCAGTCTGGAAAATCATGCTAACAAATAACCTACCTTTGTAATCTGCTGTGCATTGAACATAACAATAAGTCACAACAGGCTGTGCATCAATAGGCTGTTGGCACACACTTTGGAGGCATTCTGAGGACCAAAGCAGAAGGCTGAGTGCTTCCATCCACCGGAGAAGAGCACCAGCAGCCTACTAATGCATGCCCTGACCTAGCTAATCGTTACAGCAACATAGCTCATGAATTTCTAGGTTTGGGTTTTCAAAAGTATTTGTCAAAACACTTGAAGGTAATCGTCATCTCTAAAAAAAAAAAAAAAAATAGATAAGAGGTAACTTTTTTTTTTAAGTGTATGACTTGTCTTGAGGGCTGATTTTCAAAGGTAGTATTAGTTTAGATACTGTTATTACAGTAAACTATTCAGAGTCTATGCACTTAAAACCTCCCAGACTGGTAAGGGCCATTACTGAGGTGGGAGTTTGTTTTGTTTGTGTTTTTTTTCCACGGGAAATAAAATATGAAGAACTGAGCTGACTTGCCAAAGGTCACAGAAAAATCTAGCAACAGGTCAGAGATTAACCTGGTTCCCTACATTTCAAACTAACTGCATAACTAGTGAAAAATGTAATAAGAATGGATCAGCAAATGTTTCCTAAACTTTTTATAACCTTTATCTCTTCACCATACAGTTTATCTGCCTCTAAAACTGATAAAATTTCTTGTGACAAAATAGTGACAGCTTGGTGAGGAGGGAATACTGCTGGCAGAGGCAGGAGCTGCATTCACTGCAGAAATTCCTTATTTATTTTCTTCATCCTTATTTCTGACTAAAAAGCTGTATTTCTGATAGGAACATAGAAGCAGAAGCAACAAGCTGTTTAAGGAATGCCATGCAAGAACAAGAACAAGCAGAGAATTACAGAAAACACAAGAGGATCAAGCTACTTGCTGTAAAGACAGACATACACAAGCAAGCAACAACCAGCATCCAGTTACTGTTGTAACAGAGATGCTGCTTGTACAGATTGATGAAGCACATTTGAAACCAGGAACTTTCTGGGTCCTCAACCATTCTCAATTTTCCTACAACAGGCTGGAGCAGACACAAAAATTCTGTCATGTACAGGCTTGGTCTAGAAGTAGTAGTGATTTACCTATCTTACCTTTCCACTGAAGGCCTGAGTGTACTAGGTATCCTTTCTTTGGAGAAAAGGTTTCCACAGAAAATAATCTCCACAAGCAAATTTACTCGGAGAAGAGAGAGGTGGGGGAATTCAAGGGGATGCCTCTCCGAGGCCTCTATATTCCTGAGGCTGTTAAATGACAAAGTTCATGGAAACAGCTGAGCTGACATTTGTTCAATAAAATCATCTATGTAATAAGACAATTATTATTTTCTGGACTTGCTAGCTCTCAGAGGAGTGCTGGTTTTACTTTAGGATATTTTACTTAAGAATCTGAGACGTATTAGAGGATGAAAAATATAATTAGCCAAAGAAAATAAGAATACCAAACAGAAATAAGAAACTAACACATTGTATAAATACAGTGGATGATGTTATAAAAGAGATTAAAGCAACTCTAGCCATTAATCACTAGACTTGGAAAAAGAAACACAGGTCTTAAAACTATCAGGGAAAGTTTAATTTAAGTATTAGGAACCCATCATAACCACAAGAAGCAGGTAATAAGACAAGCTACTACGGAAAACGCTGGAATCACAGCTACGAGCAACAGACTGGACACTCGTTCATCTTGGAGAGCTTAAGAATAATTAGTTTTACTTTGCCACAACCACAGAGAGCTGACCACATGGCCTCTCTCCATCTCAACAACAGTACACACAATTGTCTTCCCCAGAGATTATCTACAGAGAGAAGTCTTTTATAAAACACTGCGTTCCCCTGCAGAAAAAGAAAAAACAAAACACACCAAACCCCACACAAAAAAGTTACACAGTGCCACCATCTGCACAGAAGTCTGTGCTCAAGCAGAGCAATGCCAGGTTTCAGCAAGGCCCTTCAAGCCAAAATGCAAAGCAATATAATTATGGTGACATTTTATACACAGCTTTCCTTGGAATTCACTAGAAAACTGTTCTTTTACACCAAGGAACACATCAAAAGACACTCAAAAGAGACAGCCACCACTAGGGAATAACATTGCATTAACGCCACTCCGTGTTTCAGACCATCTCTTCTACTACACGAGAGTGCTCTGGTACAAGATGAAGCACAATGCTACCATTACAGCTGAATATATTCGTTCAGCTCTCAGTAAGAGTAAGTGCTCATCATTTAGGCAGAACTTTTGTGGTTCTGTGAACTCAGTTCATTAAACTTTGTTTTTTATTTACCTCAGTCTGGCAACTGGGCAAGTGCTTACAGCAGTGAAAAAGGAATCTCCCATGTAATAAATTTTCTAAAATCTGGAATATATTATGCATACCACATGGACCATCTTCTCAAAACCAATGTTTCAACTGGTTTTACCTTCTACCTATAGCTTCCAAACATGTCAATGCTCAGTAGTATTAAATTCCTTGATTTTGTCCAGATTTTTAACTAAAAAACCCACTAAGTTAGCTACAAATCTAGTTTCACATCTAGAAATGGATGCTATAATCTTTCAGAAGTAAGAGTGATTTAGGTCATGAAAGATTTGTGTCTACCTTAAATGCACCCTGAAACAAGGGCTTCTCAAAAGTTCTTGATTTCTTTTAATATATTTCAATCTTAACTATTTATATTGGCATGATACAAGACGTCTAATCTCATTTCTTGGCATATGATCTTGGCCCTGTACTTCTGGCGAAGCGTTGTTTCTCATATTGTTGAGAATCAGAAGAGGTTTAGGCCACCTTCATAGTTCCTAGATGTGGAGATTAACAAGAGCAGAGTGTCCAGCCCAAACCAGAGCAGGTCAAAAGATATTTCAATTTATTTCAGCCACACATGGCCTAAGGAGCCCACACAAAGTGCAAGAACAGCTGTAGCTTAGATGAACATAGGCCACACCACCTCCAAGCACATAGTACCACAGCACTGCTGGTGGCCCTCTGCCACCCACAGGGAATTCCCACGCAGCTGGCTAAGATTGAAGCAGTGGGACAGACTGAAGAGATGTCAAATCTTCATGAAAAGACAGAAACTACGCTTCTGTCTGTCAGCTAAAGTTTTCCAGATTTCCTTCCAACACCATTCAGACCACCAGTTTGCTATTTACTCATCCAACCATACCCACTCTTCTCTTCAGTTAATTTTCTATCTGTCTACTTTTTAGGGTATTTCCCTCATTTATCTCCAAGACAGAGTATATAGCCCTTTTAGGTGGTGTACCAAGCTGCAAGATCTGTGAAAAGTTGTCCACAAAACAACTTGTAGAAATAAAATGTGTCCAATTCCTCTCACTGTACCAGCTGGATCACCACTGCAGTTTACAGAATCTTATCAGATGGCTCCTCTCCATCACCACTAGTGTATTTTATTGCTAGCACAAGCTCAGCTCTACATTAAGGAAACTGGTGAGGCAACTAACCCTCATCCTGGCCTTGCCCAGTTTACAAAACAATCACTCCAGAGGGTGAGCCAGCTGACCACAGGTGCTAGGAAAGAAAACCACAAGGTAGATAGGAACCACTTTCCCGGCTCAGTATCACTCAGTATCTTTTTCCTGTTACCCATGTGAAAAGGAGACAATTAAGGTCTCCACCCCATTTCCCTCACCTTCTTTTTGTCTCTCTCTTCTTTCCCTCTCAGTTAATTTATCATTCTCTTTTTTGCTTGTTGTGTCTCTCAGGTGTCCTGGAAGAGTTTGGTCTTAAACAGCAAATTAAAGCTACACTGAAAATTTTAGATATATCTATGTTTATAGTAAGTTGCTGAATCTTCTACCTTGGTGTCTTTTACTTGCAGTAGGAAGTTTCTCCAGCATAAACAAATACCACTTTTCGGGGAGATGGAGGAGTGCAAGAGAAATGCTTTTCTCCTGTGAGCCAGCAGCTTCACAGCTAGGGTGGAGAGAGCTACTAAGTGGGGCAACCACAAGCAGCTTTCGTAAGAGTGGATACTGCCTCTTTAATGCTGCTATGGGCTTCAATCAGTACAACATGAGGGAGGAGGCATTTGATGGAAGACAGAGCTGCCTCTTCCTGCACCAGGGCATAAAGCCACCTAGACCCTTTGCTAGGAGAAAGTAAGATAGAGGAGTTGGCTCTTAGCTAAGAAGTCATTCTGAACTGCACATTACCTTGAAATACGCTGAGGATTGGAAATTGGGTAGCAATAGCACCTTGGAGCAGGACTAGAGATTATTATACTTTATAGTTACGCTTATCTATCTGATTGATTCTCTTTTGGGTAAAAATAAAAATTCTAAACATCTTTGAAAACATTCCCAAAGTGCCCCAAATGTCCATTAGCTACTTCTGAAAATATGCACAGCAAGAACATCTTCCAGGAGAAAACTTTCCCTAATGTACAGTGCAAATCTTTCTCCCCAGTGTAACAGGGTCCATGATGCAAAAGAAGTCAGCCCTGTAGTGAAGAGATTATGAGGATTTAATCCCAAGCAGCTGCTGCAATTCTGAAATTATAAAAGCAGACACTTCTGGATTGATTCCCTCATTCCTCACCTGGCGGCATGTAGAAGTTCCACTAAAACCTGTTAGATGGCTCCGGGCCTCACAGTTCTTCCTAAAATGGCACTTCTCAGTAATCTCCTGAGTTTTAAAACCCAACAGACTCCCCTTTGGCCTACGGAGCCTGAGGCAGGTGCAAAGCTTCCTCGATTTTGCTTTAAGGTAATATCATTCTATTCTTTGTCATAAAATGTCAGCATTTATTATGCATTCATCCGCTACGTATGAAAGAACAATGCGATTACTGCCTGTGAACCTTAAGGTCATCAGGGAGCAATACAAATTTAACTGCCATTAAGCTGTAAGCAGCTCTTGTACCCAGAGAAGTTCAGACTTCCTCCACCAATTAGCCTTCTCTCCTCAAAGCCTGCACACAATCCTACACATCTTATTTTTGACTGTGTACTGGAAAGCTAACGATCTGTTTTGGAAGACCTGATGCTCCTGAGTTGAGGGTAGAAGGTTATTAGACAATGTCTCTGCTCATTCTACTAACTTGTCTACCTTCAGAAAAACAGTAAGGATGCTGGCTTCTAGGACAGATGAAAGTACTTATAAACCCCATTTGCTACAGGCTGATTAGTTTAATATCTTTAGCTGCAATTCTCACACTCATAAGGAATTCATTGTTTCATGAAATGGGAACAGTTCTTGCCCATTGCTCCCAACTTATGCTGTATTTGAGGGCAATCAAGCCTGGGCCCAGTGCTGATGCATCCTGAACATAAATAAGCTCAGCAGTCACACGTCACAGGATATAACAAGTAGGCAAGGAAGCACAAGTGACAGGGAAAGCATCTAGTGAGAATCAATCTGTGCTACCACCAGAGCAGACTCATCCACAAACTGTTGCACGTACAGTACTCGCTCACAGCAGCAGCAGTCCCATGTGATTAAAAGGTATTAAGTGCACAAGTAAGTGCATTCTCATACGAGTCTGGTAACTCTGTTGTCCCCTTGTTCACATTTTAAATAATTCCTCTCATGTCACTTCCAGCACAAGCCCTTTACTCACAGAAAATTACTGTCTTTATAGATGCAGTATTACTAACCACTGCAAAAATGACTCTACAAACTTTGAGTCTGTGTTGAAGGTGAATTACAGCACACAGACAAGCCACAAGTGTGGATGAGGGCAAAATAGGGACAAGACCTCACCCAGCCACCAAGTTCCATCACAGTTCTTAAAACAGGGATGGATAAGGATTATACCGACGTAACACTGATACTTGTCAGCAGCAAGGGGGTGTCTTCCTGCAACTTCGCTGGCACCTCAGTTAAGAAAAGAACGAAAAGAAAACTTTTTATCAAATTGATCAACTGTCAGGTCACCTGCTACACAAGCCTTTTATGTGAGCTCCAAGTCATACACTTCAACAGCTCTGTTCTTATACAATCTCTTTTTTCTGCCCATAAGCATCATTCTAACAGAGGCAGACCTTGCACACAACCAAAACGTCATGTTGGGTATTTCTGAGGCCACTTCAGTATCTCTCAGTAAGTGCCCTCGGAAATAGATGCTACAATAAGTGCCATTGGTCGCTTTTTGCCCATGTCCTCTGCTCCCACCTCCTTATTTTTGTCATAGAGTTTAGACATACTTAAAAATACCGTATTTTAAAGTAAAGTAAACTTCTAAATGTGCAATGCTCTAAGCTGCAGTTTAATCCTACTAAGGAAGGTTATATTTCTCACTAATTCAACTCAAAGTTTTACCCTTGCCAGAGAACAGAATGGCAGGTTTTATCTTTCTTGCCAAAGACCAATTACAGCAAGGTTTTACTAATACAATTTAAGCCTCCATGCTCCCTTTATGTTTTTCATGCTGGGAATATCATATGTTTTGATAGCTTTGTATTATGCAGTTTTTCACGGCTGGATATTTCAAACACTGTGATTGTCCTGCCAGGAATCACATAGGGGGCTTTCCTTTAGAAATTCAGCTGCTGTGATTGTCCTGCCAGGACTCACATAGCTGTGTCCTGATGTGGAATGCCCTACAATTTTACTGCGCTAAGAATTTAACTCCTATATTTACCTTGAGGGGAACATGGTAACACCAGCAGTGAACTATTTCATTCTGACTTGTCCGAGTTCCAGGATGTTATTTCACCTCACTTTGCAGGGTTTGTAGCAATTAGCAGGCACTGAGGGACCTCTTGTCTGAATAGGCACATAACAGCTCAGAGGGGATTTCAGTTTATTTTTCCAAGTGAGTTATTTACATGAAATTCTCTTATAGTCCCTCAAGCTTCTGCTCCCTTCTCAGAGCAGCCAAGGTGTTTGCCCAAGTGACGATCCTGTGTACATGTCTGAATCTCATTTCTCCTGCTCCTCTGACTGTAGGTTCCACCACACTGGGACATAAGGAACACATCCCAAGCAAGCTAGATGGCAGAAAAGAGTGTTTGCATTGAAGGTCCATTTGCAACAAGTCAGGATGTCAATAGGTTGGACCCAACTCTCTCCTTCCAGTGCAGAGCAGTATTATACTAAACAGCTGCAATTAAAGAATCATAGAACCATTAGGGTTGGAAGGAACCTTTAAACGTCTTCCAGTCCACCCCCCCTGCAAGGAGCAGGGACATCTCCAACCAGATCAGGTTGCTCAGAGCCTCAGAACCTGGCCTTGAATGTTTCCAGGAAAGGGCATCTACCACCTCCTCTCTGGACAATAGAGTTAAAGTGCTTTTGCCATGGGGGACAAAGAGAAGAAGCCAATGGAACAGCAGTTATTTTTGCAATGTACCCCAATTTCCAATTACTATGGGAAGGGAAACATTCTCCTGAACGGCAGTAGATTTACCATTAGGAGACTTGCTTTTCAATTCCTTGCATTCTGGGGGTAAGACAGACATCTCACATGTAAAGCTCCTACGACTAAAAAGCCACTTGAAATTTTTTGTTTATTCTTTCTATCTAGCAACTCAGTTACATTGTAAGTAGTGACTGATTCCTCTGGCTGTATCCACACCACGGAATGCCTCTCTACCATCTGCTCTTCAAAGTAAGAGTGCTGATTTGAGCCAGCTAGAGGGAATTCCCATCTAGAAAAGACACCTGCCTAACAGTTACTATACTGTCCCTTTGTGTCCAGTCTGTGTGAAGCAGACTCTACATATGCTTTTTTTCTGACACAGTGCATCAATGGTAACAGAAAACCCTAAGATTTTCCTTTTCAAACAGACTCTTTAGGTCCATACAAAGCATACTTAATGGTGAAGGAGAAAAGTTCATTCTGCAAGACAAAAATTAGGCTTGCTGCTGCAAGTTGCAAGTAAACAAGAGACCACAAGTGAAAAACTTAAAACACAACCTTAATCTAGACTTATCAGCAGGAATCCTTCCCAGCTTTTAGTGCCCTTCCTCTCCTCTTCAGCAAGAGCTCAGAACACCTCCAGGCTGTGCGCTCACCTTCCCTGTACAGCCCTTCAGGACAACTGAGGGGGTTAGACTTTTGCATTCAAACCCAAATGTCCAAGACAACTTCCTGGAACCACACACCATAGATACCTCAAGCTGACTTTCTAGGTCTGGCCCAGTCTCTGGGAAATGGAAGGGTCAGCCATAGATGGCTCTTTTGGAAATCAGTCACAGTTGACATTTTAGAAAGATATTATTTTTGCTCTTTGTTGTCCCACTGTTAGCTGCCAACATTATTCACATGGAGTTGTGGCTACCAATAGTCATATAAAAATACTTCACAAAACATATATAAATATATTGTCAATGATTTCTGAGGTGCTCGATGATTTTGAGGGAGACTACACCTGACATCACAACCAGCACATAGACTCAAGTTACTTTGCCAGAGGCAGTTCCCCCTTCCTTATCTTCTCATAAAACTCAAAATCATAAGCTCGGCTACAGCTTTTACTGTAAACAGCAAATTTATGCTTCATCTTCTGCATCTCCTTGTTTTTCCCTGTAGCCCTACCTGGCAGACAGCTACTTACTCTGTCTGGTGGCCTCCGAGTGCTATGTTCCACAACAACTGGGAGTATAGACCCTCAAGATGTGCTTACATGCATGGAAGATAAAGCTTGTCAAGAAACAGGACATAAGCTATGGACACTTTTGCAGTCATTAAAGGTGATTGCAGACACCATGACTTTCATACTTTTAAAAGTATTTTTTACCTCTGCTTCTCTTCCTCCCTCACCCCCACCAAGGTTTCTTCTTCCCTTCTCAGAAAAGGCCATAAATTAAGAAAACAGACTTAAAGCCAAATCTCTATCTGCTTTGATAGCTTGTTCAAAGTAGTAACGGATTTTCTGGCATACAATCATCCACTCAGCATACATCTTTGTCAATACCTGTTGAGAAATCTTGCCTGTTATCGCAGTATTGTCTATTTATTGATACTACACATGCACAAACAGCACACTTGAATATGGAATAAGATAATCAAAGATGTTATTTGTAGTCCTTTTAAATATTTGGGGTTTTTTCCTCCCCTCTGGCATACAGAAACCAGTGATAACACTTCATCCTATTTAAACAGTAGTACTTGCAAAATTCCTTCAGCAGTATTTTCTTCTGCAGATTTACTCATCTACAATGCAGATTCAGGCAGATCCTGCCATCCTCAAGAGCTTGCCAGTTCTAAGTGAGAGGCAACATATTTGTCTAAGCCAGGATACACCAAGACTTTTGCTTTCAAGACACCCTTCAGTGTTTCCATAATGGAAATGTTAAGGTTTCCTGGATAAATCTTAAAAAGTGGAACTTTACTGACAAACATTTTGGGTAAGACCCTTCAAAACTCTCTCTCACAGAATTTCATTTGCATTTTGTTTATAAAAATTCTTCTAAATGAAAAATGCAATTGAATGGCATCCAGGTTGCTTCTAGGTACTGTACTACATGTTAGAGGCAGGAAGCAGATAATCTAATCTTATTTAGTAGAGGTATGCACGTCATAAAAGGTCTGCTAGCTCTTCAACCTAAGCCATTTTACTCAGCAACAAAATAACATCTGAAGAAGGACTTTCAGAAATGTCACTTCAGCCTAAATTAATCAAGCCTTGCTCTAAAGTCCTGTACGTTATTCAGAGGGGCAGAGCTCCCAGAATGTCAGGAGGTGTACAGAGGAACCACGCATAGGCACTGCGGGCAAGGCCACTGCTCCTTCAGAGCAGCACAAAAGTACTCCCGTGCAGTAACTTCAGGGTGCCGGTCTGCTTAAGATTCGCAGTCAGGGGCACCGTGCTGTTCCATGTCCCTGGGCACACGGTAACCTTAACAGACACACAACCCACTGCACTGCTGTTTGTGCACATAAGGATGTGTAACCCAGTTCACAGTGCTATTCAAAGACTGGTTTCAAGATTATGCACAAATTACAAATAATATGCTTTTATTTGTAATACTTGCTTGCAGCACCGAACGTTCACCTCTTAATTATTTGTCAAATTACAAGAACATAGCTCATAACTAAGCTTAACTATCAAAAGGGACTACTCGTACTGCTTTTCACATAGTGTGTTTCCCACCATCACACTGTTTAGCTTCTTCTATAAAGACTTGAGTGTAAATGTCTCCTACTACAAGAGTGTGTGATATATATTGCATCTTTACTTCTGATCACAGAGGGACACCTATATGTAGAAGTATCAGCACAGGTTTATTTAGACTCCTAACAAAAAGAAACTGTTTTGAGAACTTCAATGGAGAATGGCACGGACTTCAGTAAAGACTTACATTTGAGCTACCCAGCTTTGAGTTTCCTCTCAACTGTGCTATAGCAGATGCTATGTTAAATAAAGCATTCTGGAGCTTTTGCACCCAAATCACCCTGTAAAGCATTAGTTCCTCAACCCCTGGAACATCTCTGAGCTGTCACTAAACTAAGAGGGAGCAACAAAGGAGCAGATAAACACTCTCATACACTGCAAATACTATCTTACTTTGCAACAGTACCAAGCAAAGCAGGGTCCATGGTCTGCGAGTAGGCTAGAAGGAATAATTGGAAATACGTTAAATAATTACTTCTAAGTTTATAGTTAATGAGGCAATTAAGGAGTATAACACCCAAATAACCCCATGAAGTACATAGACAGCATTATCAGCAAATATTAAGTTTTTGGAAGATCACTATTGATCTCAAAGGGTCTTTATGTTAGGAATGTCCCATCTCATGGAAAATATAGTATATACACTTTAGAAATTACGACTGTTGTATATTGCTAACATTTGATAATAAACAGTAGTACTCCAGTAATATTATAAATACATAAATGCTACCACTTGCTCAAAAGTGGATAAAAGAAAAACCTTAACCTTCTGAGTCAGCTTTCTCATTTTCAGAGGAACTTTGGGGTTTTTTTTACGTTAGTACTATGAGAAGTCAAATTCACTGCCTTCATAATAACAACACAGACAGAGTCAAGCTCCTCTTTTTATCTGCCTGAAGGCACAAGGATTTTCCTAGGGGCATAAATTATGGGACGGCTGGGTTCTTTCATCTATCATCACAGTGCTATCAGTTGAAGCCTAAGCCTTCACCACTACCCTTTTATGCCCCAACTCTTATTCAGTTCCCTTCTCCTTTTCACAAGGCAAGTGCTTGACTTTATTTTTTTTAAACCTAATAATGTTTAAATACTTTTTCCTGCTGCTATAATTGCAAGCTGCGTGTCTTACAATCTGTTATTTATCCATTTTATCCATGTTTATTTTATGTACTCATTTGCTGGCTGACACTACCTCTTCAATCTCAGATCCATCCCAGCCTTTTCTTAGACATTGTTTTCTATTGTTTTGGGGTTTTTTTGGAGGGGGGAAGGGGGGGTGGTAGGAGGAATGCATTGCTTGTTTACCTACCTGTTTCAGTGCCTAGGGCTCTTCCCTTAGTGCTGACATCACCATTTCCAGTACAGAGGCTTGCATCCAAACTAAGGAATGAACACGGGTCCAGACTAATTGCATTCAGGCCAGCAGTCTGTTCACCATCTTTATCGGAGTGACAGATGAGAACATAGAAATGCTGTGGCACTGAGAACATCATTCACTTTGTCCTTGCTATGCACTGGCCTAGTGCTCAGGAGCTATGACAACATGATAGCATTTGTTGTGGTTTTCCATGTTACTGTCTGGCCTGGTCTTATTTGCCACAATACACGCTGCTGAGTTTCAGGTGCTTCTTTCCTGCCTCTAGACTCTTACCCTGTGCTATTTGGGATTCTCTGCTGTTTTCATGTGATCAAAAAACTGTCTCCATGATTTTCAGTGTAGACTAAATTACTCTTCTGCTCAGTTAGTGACAAGTAATAACAGTGGTAACTGCTAGTTCTTGGTTTTTTGGTAGCTGTATTTGAGTAGGTGGCCCCAAAACTCTGCCGTGATCCAATCTCTTTCCATGGTTAAGGCAATCCAAGTATCTCTCAGTACACACAGATACAGTTCACTTTTCGTACTCAGCCAGACGCCATAATTTGAAAAGATGTGCAATAAGATACTAATGCTATTTATTCACAGCAAATAGTATCTGGCCCTGTGGACTGAAGATCCTCTTGTACAACTTTGGAGAGCAGGAGACAAGCAAGATTTTTAGATCAAAATTCAAATGCCAGTGAAAGCCTCCAACAAGCATCTAAAGGTGGCATACTTCTGCCTTAAATGTCAAGTTTGTGCTCTACACAACTATTCTCTTCTCTCCGGATACTGGCAGAACTCCTCTATTCAGTAGATCTTCTAGAACAATTAAGATCGTGTAATTAAACTCACTGGGCCATGATTCCCATATCCCTCTTTTCTTGCCTGCAAGTAAGTATATTTGTCCTTTTGAAACCTCACTTGTCCTCTATGACTTCTCTAAATTAACTGAAAATAGATCCAATTAACCAGTTCACTAAGCACACTATGTTAAATTTCATCTGTCTGCTGATTTGAATATGCTTAGATTCTCCAGAAATTCTTTAACAAGCATTTTCCTGATCTGTGACTTTCCCTCCTTTCCTTTCAACTTCAAAGCTCCTGCTGTATTCATTTCTAAAGTGAATGTTGAGGTAAAAGTAACCATTAAGCACTACAACCTCCAGAAGTTACTCCCAAAGGACAAACTGGACATGCACTTCCACCATCCCAAAACCCAGCCTGTTGCTTACATAAAAACATAAATATTTATTCCTCACTCCCCTCCACAAACAGCAGCTGGTGACTGATGAAGAACAAATATGACTCTTCCACACAGCCATCAGTTTTTATTTAGTTGCTTTATCAGCTTTCATAGCCTAGTTGTCCACTACGGAGACCCTTCAGTCAAATACAAAGCACATGCCCATCTGTAACCAGTATCATAGACTTGTTAGCCAACACTTAGGCCTGCTACTGGTTTGAGGCCCTCTGATGGTTTCCTGGAGTTATTAATGTGCTTAGCTCTGGACAAGTGCTTAAATACAGCTCAGAACTGTATCTTTTCCAGTTCCCTTTTTATGCACTCCTTCACAGTTTATACCTGTTCTTAGTCCAAAGGATTGAGGGACTGTTATTAAGTTTAATTGTAAAAATACCATCCATTTACTGAAATGCTTCACTGTTGTGATCTTATCAGCACTTTCTCTCTCAAGAACGTCTTTCAAATTTATTTCAAAGATAAATATATCAGAATACAAACAGCCATCATCTCAGTAAAGCACCATACATCAAGAAAACAGCAGTATCCTGTCAAACAAACAATCTCATCAAAATTCTGTCAAACTATTTTGATAAAGGAGGAAAAAAGTACATCAAGTATATCAAAGTGCGAGTACATTTTTATATCAAATGACAGCACGTCCTAAACAGTATAAACAGGACTACTGCAGTACTACAATAAACATTTTTTGTTGCACAAAAAAACCTCTCATACTGCTTACTGAAAGTTGGACAATACAGAAACTTACAGCCCTGTGTCTGTAATAATTTCTCATTTAAGAGAAAAAATTTGTTAATAGCTTCCTGAGAATTCAAATACATTTAAAGTCATGTAAGCATAAAGTAGATAGTCCAAAACTGATGGCAATTAAATGAACAAGACTGCTGCAGTAAATGGAGGTATGACCAAATGTCATAATCACTAGCAAAGTATTTCAGCCACACAGCTATTTTTCTCTGAAAAGCTTAATTTTGGCACACAAGCGAATGGAAATAGCAATGCTCATTTTAAAAGTCAGCATGAAATACTGACAAACTTTTGGCTTGAATAGTTTTGCAAGTGTCTGGGAAATTATACAAATTGCACTTCTCTAATTTTTATTTTCTTTTTCCAGAATACTTGAATTGCATTACCATCTTTTTCCTCCTTTTTTTTTTTTTTGTAA
>WHYT01016620.1:426081-453082 GCA_009806455.1 Tetrax tetrax | reverse complement strand
AAAAAAAAAAAAAAAAAAAAAAAAAAAAAAAACCCAAAAAAAAAAAAAACCAGCAAAAACACATGGGTTGAGATTGAACAAAAAGTAAATTTAACAGCAATAACAGAAGAGAACAAAACAGTGATGGAATACAAATACAGTATAATGGCTCACAACAAATCTCCACACCTAGTTTCTTCCAAGTAGCAGAAGCCTCCCCTCAGCACCCTCCTCACTTATGTACTGAGCATGATGTCAGATGGGATGGAATAGCCCTTTAGCTATTTGGGTAAATTAACCCCAGCTGTTGGCTAATTAGTTAATTATCCCAGCTGGGTGCCCCAGCGATAGGGGCTACCAGCTCCAGTTCTCCACCCAGCTCAGGTGAATATTAACTCTATCCTAGCCAGAACCAGGACAGACACTACAGTCATCTTGTGTATACTCTTAATGGTCCTTCTTTACAGTTATATTTAAAAACAAAGTCTATGATAATCATCACTGCAGATAAAGGCAAAAAGAATGTTCAAAGGTGATGGAAATATTTGCAGATAATTAATTGTAGAAGTTGAAGATGCCAGTTCCTTATTTCTTTAAATACTACCTATGGCACAGAAATTACTGCTCAGCTGAGCTTTGATGCAGTGACTAACTACTAGCCCTAACTCTGCACTGTACTCATTAAGATATAGACATACAATAAACTTTTTTAAGGCTCTTTAGAGAGGTTTGTTAGCTAACTCATATTAAACTAAGCACTGCCTTTTCTCTGGTAGGCTTTTACCCTTTGTTAACAGTGCACATATTTGCTCACGTGGTTCCTTTTCCTATCATTTCTTGCATATTAGCCCTCACATTTTGTCATTATCAATATACTATTTTACTATGTTAATAAGGAAAGGGGCACAAAATTCCCCTTCCTTATAAAACAGAGTTATTTCTTCCCTTCATGTATTAGTTAACTAAGCAGGCTGTTAACCAACTGCTAATCTCTCACGACAGTGTGGCAGTCTCCCATGGGCTCGATAGGTGTGCATACAGTATGGCTAATTACAGCAAAGCGTTAACACGAGGGAGAGAAAGTAAACAGACATCAGAGGCTGAACAATCTCTGAGGCTGATGCATTGTGACTCCTAGAGCCCTGCTGTACAAAACACTAAGTACACTGGGCATCAGGCAGACATCAGATAATCTTTTCTGCCATATAGCCACTTGTAGGAATTTAAGATTGGAAAGTCAGGGCTGCAGCAGCCACGAACAAATTGTGGAGCTACAGTGGCTTGCATATTATCAGAGATCATCTTTCTAAAGCTCTCTGGATAGTTTTCCTAGGTCAAGAGTTTCATTACAAAGGACAACTGTGCCCGCCCTTACTGGCACTGCCTCTGAGTGAACATGGATAAATGCTCTCGGGAAAAGGGCGAGTTGCTTATAATCTCCCATTATTCATGGGTGCTTTACCAGCTGGCAGCAATGGATTAATATGTATTCACTGCTAATGCTGATCTTTAGGATTCACTGAGGTGAAAACAAAGGGATCAGCCATGGATTTCTGAGTGCCCTGCATCTACAAGTTAAACATATTTAATAGCAGCTGTGCTAACATACTGAGCCCAGCTACAGCCTCTCCTCATTACACTTGATCATGATCAGTCATTCAGCTGCAATAACTGAAAGGTTTAATTGGTAAGAACAATGGCTAACACAGGGCTTTGGATTGTGGTCTTTTTAACAGAAAAAGGTTAAAAGCACACGGGAGAAGTGTAACCAGTAGATATCTCCATTTTATGCTTATGCATTTTATTCTAAAACCTATTGTTTAAAAATAACAGTCCCTCTCTACCAACACAAAAGCCCTGAAATACCAGAGGGAGAACTGCATTTCTTCTTAAACTTTGCTTTGGGCTCAGTGGAGAGAAAGAGAAAACCACCCTACACACTTCTAAACAAGCCATTACAGAATATAAACATTCAAATCCCCGTAGACCAAGGCAGGACTTCAACACAGGTCGGTCACATCTGGGAAGAGAGCTCTAATTAATAAAAAGCCCAACCAAAAAACCTCAGCTTTAATAAAGCAGATATTTTTATACTACTTCACAGAAAAACACTTCAAGTATAGGAAGCAATCTTTATACAGTATATAAGTTAGCTTGCTTTCAAGAAAGAACACTGTAAAGTTTATTCCTTAATTATGCTCTTTGACAAGGCCAGTCTCCAAGGAACATTTAAACATGGATCTGTAGTAGAAAAGCAACATACTGTAGGTGTAGCAAATTAATTAGGTTTTTCATTGCTAAACTACTAATTGACATGGGATAAGAACAGAAATTGAAATATAATTGACCATAGCAATCTTGCAAAATAGCCACAAAATGTTTTAAATTCCTAGGCAATTAAGAATAACATAGATTACATTTACAATAAAAGAAGATATTACTTCATGCTATTCACGCGAGCCTGAACATTAAGCCACAGTAAAAGAAAGTATGGCAAAAATAGTGGTATAAACAAAGATAATTTCAGGCATTCACAAAATTATAAATAGGCCAAGATTAGCTTTAAACTCAAGAGACTTTTCAACGTACACAATTTAGGATATTTTTCATGGTTTCGTAGCACAGAATGACTTAGAGATTGAATTTTTATGTTTTCACTACTAAAACACTGTTTCTTAACAAAGTCTAGAATCCCTCAGTCTTCACTAGAACAAGTATATTTGCATTGCCCTAGCAAGACTAGGCTCAGGCCTTTCAGTTAAATTAAGTATCCCTTAAGTATGGTCAGCTTTGCATCCCCAGTAGCCATTTCAATAGCTTCCATTCTGACACTTTTAAAGAGCTGACCAGGCACATGACTTTCAATTTCCATTAATCCTGCTGAGCTTCATCAGCAGTCACATAATATTTTAGACACTTACCCAGCATAACACCAGAAGTTACTTCTGCAGTTGATGTGAGTTCTGCCATTAGTTACAGAGGTAGAGCTCCTGCTCTACACTTTCATCTTCACAGCAGCAGAGTCCCTCTTTTCAAGAGCAAAATGTAGACATTTTTAAGTTCAGCAGTCTGCAGCCCCATCTCAGACTCTCCAAAAGTACCTCAGCAAAGCCTGAGCCTTCAGCCCTCCAAAGTCCATAGATACGTGAGATGAACAACCCTACAGCCCCTGTAAGCCAAACAACCACACGTTCCCAGCAAGCCCCCACTCAGGCTCCCTTCTGCCCTTTTTCAAGTACAGCCTTGTTTAAGCTCAACAAAGAAAATCCAGGAGCAACAGGATACAGGTTGTCACTCATCAAGCAGTTCACATACACCTGTTTTACCTAATGCTCAATCAGGCTCAGGAGATACAAACACCTGTAGAAGGCAAGGCAACCCACTGGCCACTGAGCCCCTTTACTACCCTACCAGCACTTCAACACAAATGCAATAACACAAACCAACGAACCCCTGCAATGTTCACAAAATAACACGTGGGACACCCACTTTCCCTACATTTAATATATATCTATGAAAAAAAAAAAAAAAACATTGAATCTTAATTGTAACTGTGTGAAAGATTGAAGCGGACCAGGGAGACCTGAGTAGTGGATGGAATGAAAGCATTTGCATTTTATCTCCTCTCAATGACTTTATTAACAAAATAGAATATGAAGGTCTATATTCCACAGTTCGTAAGAGTCCCCATAATGAAATCTTCACAAATGGTATTAACATAATTGCAGACTATTGACCAGAAGAAGTTCAGGATTAATCTGGCATGGGTTGATAAATAAGTGCTTCTAATCTTCACAGAATGTAATTCCATCAGGTCACACTCCCTAAAATATTAATTGGATCATATGATATCAAGGACATAACAAGAAATTGACTCCTCCCCTCTGGTGTCAATACAAAATTATTTCTTATAGCATATTCTCAGTTGTTTTAAATTAATCTAGCAATGGGATCCAGAGCTTCACAGCCCCCACTGATAAAAAGAAAAATAACAGAAGTGGGCTTAAATTTCCCTTTACTCAGTTTCATCTCCTAATAGCAGCCGTTCAATACCTATAGGGCGGTTATCAAGAATATAGAGCCAAAACTCCTTCCAGAGATGTATGGCAGGAGGCTGGCAGACAGAGGACATACATAGAAAGAAGAAAGGTTCAGAGTAGATATAAGGAAAAGTTTTTCACCCTGAGGACAGCCAAGAAATGGAATAGGCTGCCCAGCAAGGCTGTGCAGTCTGCATCCTTGAGGGGTTTCAAGACCCAACTGAGCACCCTGGCCTGACCCTGCCTTGAGTTGGGGAGTGGACTGGAGACCTCCCTAAGGTTTCTCCCAGCCTGAATTATCCTATGATTTCATTACATCTTGTCACACTTGTGGACCACCTGAAATATTTGTGCCTGCTTTCTTGTTTCTTTCATTTGCTAAGTATTCTGTAGGCAGTGACAGGGAGAGAGCTCTGTGTGGATTTGCAAGATTCATGCAGGAGAATCCATCTGCTATGGGATGGCCCATTTTACTTGCTCACCAGTCTGGCTTCTAGCTTCCCAACAGTCAACATTGTAGTAAGGCTGACATGTTCCTTTCAGTAGTCATCAATGGGTGAAATTTTTCTGTCACAGAAATGAAGAAGACATGTACAGTGTTATCAACTCTCACAGTATATTTGAAGCCCGAACCCCTAAAGGTACTCGACTAAGAATCTTCATTGTCCTTCTTTTTTTTTTCCACAGAGCATACTTGTAAGTCCACGTAGCTAAAGAGAAAAACATAAAAACATGTCCCAGATACAACACATCAGATTCCAGAAGACATATCCAGCATGCACTGATATCCATTTGCATCTTATGATTTTGTTGCCTGACTTGTAAAATGTAGGATTAACATTTCCCATACATTTTGAGGTAGTAGTCCCATCTAGCACAACATCTGCAGGTAGAAATGTAAAGGAGAATAAACAGAAGGGAAAGAAACACAGGCAATAACAGGGATGCATAACTGCAGATGGACAGGGGACGCATAATTCATATGCAAAATGTAACATTATAGCAATTTCATTTGGCTTTGAGTTTACGAGGCAATAAACAAGCCCTGCAAAAGTCTTTTGAGAAGCATCACCACTCCCTTGGGCTGAGGTCCTGGCATTTATTTGCCAGAGGACTTTATTGTCTCATAAAGCAAAAGCCAAGTAAAGCACAAACAAAGTATTTCTTGTTCTGCAAAACTGTAATATCAGACACAGTTATTTACTGTATGGTAGCCCCATTATTTTCGGTCTCCTCGCAATGTTACATGTTGACATTTGAGGAAAAGAGTGTTGCTGTCCCAATTAAAGAGAAACTGCTTCTTTCCTTTCCAAAAAAAAAAAAAAAATTGTCAATTGGGAACTTCTGACTGCTACACAATTTTGGCATTCTAGACATTTAATTTAGTTGCTATGAATGGGGAATAGAGAAGACAGTATTGCCACCTTTCAAACGTTGATATAATCAGAAATCAACCACTTATGACAGATGAATTCAAGAGCATGAGATAAACTAGTTCTTAAGTCATAAATCGCAGTCTCAAGCAAAAATATTAATTTATGAGAATCGGAACATAATCAGAACAAAATTTAATTGGTTGATTCTAGGGCAGGATATGGTTGGCATACAAGTTTGTATAAGGATCATTTTTTAATTATGTTCCATGGGGACTATTAGGTTTGTATTTTTAAGTATTAGTGTACTGGTACTGGTATAATAATAAATGTTTTATATTATCCTTTATAACTGATAATGTGGGAAAGATAAAGGATCCATCAGCAGAAGCAGGTAAGAGGGCTGTCTTTTAGTTTAATAACATAAATTTTCTCAAGTAAAGAACCAGGATTTTAGGTCCACCTTCTTCTCATTCTGTGCCTGGGTGCATGCACATGTGAGGGAGAGGGATGGATGACTGTTCTGTCCACATACAGCATATGCATTTATTTCAACCAAATCTCAGATTTTGGAGGCCATACTAGGGAAAGAAAAGGAATGGATGTGAAATTAAAGCAAAATCAGAAACAAAGGAAATAAGGGAAATCCTGGAAAAGGTATGACTGAAAGAGCACAGATGACAAAGAGTGTGTCAAAGGCACAAAGGCCGTCATTAGGGAAGCCTGTGTTGCAGGCAACATGCCATCCTGGGGCCAGACTGGTTTCCCACATGTGCAGCATCCATCAAAGAAGCCAGTTCTGTTTCAAAACGATTGAACTGAAGCAGTTTCCTGGGCCTTTGTTCCCATAACAACAGCAATTCACTTCTCTCCATTCTGTGGTTTTGGCACTGTGATGAGAAATACCCTATTCTTTCATTAAAATCCTGGATGAAGCACAATAAGATACTGAGAAGCGTCTGATCAATTTACTGTACTTCAAAAATAGTCATTTTAATTTTTCTCTGGGAAATACATTAAAGAGAACTTCTGCCTTGATCGATATCAGTGAATTCTTGTTGGTACTGTTATAAGTTCATACAAACAGATCCTTATAACATAGACTATATAAATACATGATTACTAATAGTCTCTGGCCAGAAGAGACTAACAAAGGAAAGGAAGAAGAGGAATGTTATCTCCATTTCATAGATAGAAAGCCTCCCTGGAGAGAAGAGTTTCCAGTTTTCAGTAATGAGGCCTGAGTTTTTAATCTCCCCTGGAAGGTCTGCATTTTGCTTAAGCCTTTTGGCTTCCATAGCCATCCTACATACAGAATATTAATTTTGAAACTCCAGTTTAACACCTAGTCCTAACTACACATATTTTCTCTTTTGCAGTATTCCAGTGCCAGTAGTCTCTTAATAATTTATTCCTTTAGCTCATATCCCATCAACAAATCCTGTGGCATATTAACTGAGAAACTGTACACCTTTTTTTTTTTTCAATAGCTACATACATTACTTTCTAATCCTGCTTTCATGTGCAGCCATACTAAAAAGTACATACCTTGCACTTCGTGAACACAGAATAACCGTAAAATAAAAGAGATAAAATTTTAGCCTCATTGATGTCAGTGCCAAAACTTCTTACTGATTTCAATATGCTCAGGATTTCATCTAGGTTCTCAAATTTTCCCAAGAGAATGTTTGCAGGTGAAGGTTTCCAGGTTGTGGTCCTAGCCTACAGAGCCAGGTCTGTGGAAAGAACACTCTTCTTATTTCCACATGATAAAATGCTCAAAACTCTTATATCTTCCTTTTGCAATCTTGCTCTGGAAAAAACAGTGAATTGTCTCTTTTTCTATACAATACCATTTACTTCCCTGTGCAGCCGATGCCAGTAATTGTCTAAAGGATGCAACCTGCCTCAGTATAGCACAGATTTGATAACCCTGCAGAAATTAAATTTTACTTCTGCAAGTTTTGAGGAGAAATAGATCTTCCTCTATTTTTCTCAAATTATTTTCCCAAAACATCCCCAAGTTATCAGGTTAGCCTTTACTTGTGTCAGCAATGTGCAGTTTAAGGAATCAGGGTGTTCTGGATTTTTGCACGCTGGTATTCAGGACTGGAGAGAGGGCAGGAGAGAAAGGGACAGCAGCATTAAAAAAAAATTAAAAGCATTCCAGATCTCACCAAGAACTAAAAAAATCTAAGTGAAAATCAATTTTATCTGTAAAGATGGATTTTAAAATAACATTTCATTATGGTCAATCAAAATAGTTTGAGTGGCTGTAATGGCAAGTAAATGAGGCCAGATCAGATTCCTCCTGCTCCCTTTTTCCCCTTCTTCTACTAGCCAATTTGCTCATGAAAGTCAGCAAAGTACTAGGCAAATGGCCCTCCCTATATGGGGCTGAGATTATGAATTTCTTCACATCCATCTCAAGGTGTTTTCCATTTTTTTCTCCCCCACACAGTAGGAAAATGTCCCAGAAATTCACTGCTTTGAAGGTCTGAAACATTCTCTCATTCTGTTGGCACCAACAGTGTCTTTGAGATTAAATGGGGGAGAGAGAAAAAAGCTGTAACATCTGCTAATATAGCTATGGATTGTTACCCCATTGCCTCTCAGCTTGCATTTTCCAGGCAAGCCAAGATTTTTCATCCCCTGCTTGTAAAACAGCACTTGGATGTGGGTGGCCAACTCTATAGACAACACTGTGGAAGAATCTTACTAGTGCCTCACACAGTCCTGCAAATCTATTGCACCCTACCTCATGAGCTGAAATATATCAGAAACATGTCCTGGCCCCCCTCATTAAGATCAGATTATCTCAGAAAAGGAAGGGTAGCGAGAAGACAGACAACACAGCCCTGAGTTTAAGTCTCTAAAGTAGTCAAATAAATAACAGGCTCACAATATTTGATAGTGTAATTATATTTCTTTTGACATCCGTATTATGAAAGATTCAAATGGTAGCTCCCAACATCACTGCACTTTTACTAAGAGCTGGTGATGGAAATTTTCAGCAAACCAAATGCATTTAATAATGTACAGGCAGATAGACACACAAATACCTTTTATAATCTGATAATAAGAGCAGCACCTAAGACTTAGAGCATATCATAGAATCATAGAATGGTTAGAGTTGGAAGGGACCTTCGAAGGTCATCCAGTCCAACCCCCCTGCAAGAAGCAGGGACATCCCTGACTAGATCAGGTTGCTCAGAGCCTCATCCAGCCTGGCCTTGTCATAAAAATGTTTTTGTCGGAAAAGGCTGTCAGAAGAAACCAGCATGTTCATCTAGTTGGAAATTTCACAAAACACAGGAGATGATAGACTCTCAACCAGTAACCTGTAACAAGGCTGTAAGCAACCAGCCCTTTGCTAAATTATGCACAAAAACCAAGTTCAACATCACAGTTTTAATCAATAAGGAAAAAAGTCACTTACTTTTATAATGGTGCATAGGTAAATGGAACACACTACAAGAGCAAAGAAGTTTTTAATGGCAAAAAACTCTTGCAAGATTTATTCATGTATCCATGGCAGCATAAGAAAATAAGCAAGGCTGACGGGCAGAGGTTACATCTTCTGTAGATCAGCTGATAAGGTAGAAATGAATAAACCATCAGGCATATAACCCCTTATTTGGGTCTGAAAACACAATTTTAAAGGGATATAAAGTCTGCATAGAGTTTATAATTGGGAAAAAATGGATAAAAACAACTAGGCCTATCAGTCTTCCCTCTCTCAAAATAAGAAAATTCCTGATCAAGACAGGATATCAAAGGGTCTCTTCCTCATTGACACAAATTATAAGCAAGCAGCCCTCTTCATCTCTGCCAATTAATAATATTATGCCAAGGTAGAAGACAGACTTCTCACAAATGAACATGAATTGGCTGCGAGGAAAAACAGTAGGAAGAACGAACATCAAAAAATATTATTTTTCTGTCAGAATTCTTGCAAACTGGTCCAGCATTTCAGCTTTCTCTAGCTGATGTGTTACAAGTTCCTCCTTTGACAGAGGACTGCATAAAAAATGCACAGCTTTGCTTCCCCCACTGCGGTGAGAAGACACACAAGATCGCACACTGCCAAGACACCTTCAGAACAGAACACTCTTGCAAAGAAAGGGAATTCTGAAGTTGAAATTATTGGTATTTTTATGACAGTGTACTAAAGCTCTCACTGTGCTTAGAATCCCACTGTACTGAGTGTTGTACGAAGACGGTAGAAGACACTTCCTTGAGGAAGAGCTGACAAGGAGATGTTCAAAGTTTACCCAGCAAGGTAGTAACACAGCCAGGTCCAGATCTGACTCCATATCTATCTCACCATCCACTAGCAATGACTTGACTCTCACAAGCTTTAAAAATTTTTACAAGTCTTTAAAAGTTACCATTATGTTTTGGAGATGCAGGTTCAGTCCTATCTCACTTTACTTGAATACCTCCATATTAAGGCAACTATTTCGGCACTCCAATACCCTACAGAGGGAGAAGGAATCTTCCAGGAGACAGTTCATATCTTAGATGACCTGAATCAGATCAGACTGCTATCAGTTCCTAAAGAGCTTTTCCCATAGCTGGAAGACAAGTTTTACCATCTTTAGCTAAGAATACAGATTAAAGTGATAGATCATATTTCTGCCACATTAACGTCAAGGAACCACAGACGGCGTAAGGGCAGTGAGACACAGCTGATCCATATATTTTCCATTACCATAAAATTTCCCCCCCAGACAAATACCCTGATCTATGCAAAAATGCATCTAATATATAGATAATTATATGTAGAAAGAGAGAGAAAGATTTTATATATTTAAACATATATGTAAATTTTGGCTATACTTTTCTCTTTTACCTACCTCACCGTTGTTTGTCTTTGCAAACTGCAACTTCTTAAGGAAAACTACTACAAATAAAATTCTAATTTCATAGATCTACTGTGGACGTATCAAGTGAGATCATTTCTTTTATTCCTGTGCATTCCTTTATATTCTGAAAAATCTCGGCACATTCCCTTATATTCAGAAAAATCATTATTGCTTGGACAAGGTCCATAGATCTTTTTTTTTCATTTTCCATTGTATGAAGCTTGGAACCTGGTTGTGAGAGTTGCCATCTATTCAGCCTTCTGGTACTATGTCAACACAAATAAACAGCTACCTTAATAGTGCTGGCAACAAAAGTGTATTCATTCTATTATACTGTACCACAGACGCAGCACAATCATGTCAGCAACTGCCCTGTGAGAAAAGAAAACAAAACAGAATAGAAAATGGCTGAACTAATAGATGGATTTTGGACCATAGTGTGTATCAGTGATAAGAATGAATGTTTTACTGCTGTATAAATATTTTAATATCCATGATCATTTAATAATTTCCAATTTTTTCTTAGAGAGCTGATAAAAATTATTAAGCTTCAGGCTCATTTCAGTGATGTTTAAGTGAAGGTGGAAACCTACAGTACAAATCAATCTACTGGCATAGTCACCTAGGATTTAAGAATAAAACTCGAGTAATTTTTTCTTATCTTACAGAGAGCACTGTAAAAGTTATTTCAATTTATTGTGGATAACAATCTATCAGAATAAATCTGCTCAGGACATGCCCTGAATACAAGTGTGGCAGCATGAAAATAAAAAGGAAAACATGATTTTTAATTAACCCTGTGATGGTTTGCAGATCCTGAAGTGCTCAATCTGAAAACAAAGATTTTCTAAAGCTTATATTCAACTTACATGCTTCTATAACATAAAGTATCAGATTTATTAAAACAACACCACAGGACATTTGTAGATTAGGAAAGTATAGAGAAGAAACTCTTCTGGTACTATATAGAGCTACAAACTCCTGGATCAATAATACCGGCTCAAACCAGGTACTGCATGCCAGTCCTTCAAGTCATCGCTCAAGGTACAACTCCAACTGCTTTTTACTACATCAGGTTTAAATCTCCTACTCTGAACCATATATTATAATCCTACCATGAAGTAGCTTGGTGTGTGGCCACAGGCTATTTGATGTTTTACTTTCAGCTCCACAATTCATCTGATAACTTGAGGACCTCCAGCTCTCATATCCTAGGGTGACAGATATGGCATATTCTGAAGAACCAAAAAGTGAATAGAAGGAGAAACAATATGGAAAACCCTTGTGATTGTTTAAGACACGCTTGTATTTGGGCTGAGGAAGTAGGATCTAAGTAATTATTTTTTAATGCCTTGAATGCTAATAATATCAATTAATTTATTGAAGAGCATACAAGAGCTTGAACTTTAGGAACATTAGCATTGTCTTTTATCATCTCCTTTAGTGGGCTGCCTGAGAGCAGCAGTGTGAACACCGCTCCTTATCACATGAGCCATGTGATTCCTATAATGGGATAAACCTCCAGTTGGCCAAGGATCAATGCACATAACAAGTGAGCCAATGCACAATATGGATTTATTCTTTAGAAACCAAACTGCTACAGCTCTTAGTTCTCTACACCTTGTGTGTCCCCTGCTCATTCTGTCATAGCCAAAGGCAGCTGGGTTATATCTGCTTCCTTCAGTTCAAGAGCAAAACTCCCACAGATAACAGCAGGACCCAGGACTGGGGTTTCATTCTGCTCCCAGCAGACTTCCTGAGAAGCACCTGGTGCCAGCCACATGGGCTGCCCAAAGCTGGTCGGTGGTCTTACGTACACTGATCAGGACACAAAAGCACACGACTGCTGCCTTTCTGTGTTGCCAGCGCACATATCCAGAGCATACATCTACTTGGGAACAGCAGTATTTCCATCTTGTAGCCATCAATTTTCACATGTAAAAGGCTGAAGGCTGCTACCAGAGGTCAAGGAAATTAAGAATTTCTCAGTGCCTGTGCTCTGAAGAAAGATTTCCATAAGCCAACCAAAAGGATTCATTAAAGCAGCACAGCAAGGCATGGGCTTAGGAAAAAGCAGGAGGCACTGAAAAGGCCACCAGAGAGCTCAGAATAAGTTTCTGCAGAGGGGGAGCTTACAGAGTACTAAAGCCATCAATAGAACAGCTATGAATACATTGCCTTCACTCTTGATTTCCATCAGAAACACTTTGGGAAGGGCTCTGAGATCATCCCCCTCCTGGAGGCTTGGCTGCCTGTGCTCAGGCCAACCCAGAGAGAGCACAGCTGGGGTGCCCCTTCCTCCTGCCCGCGCTGCAGGGAGACCCCCTTCCCATGGGAGCTGCTTTTAACCCTCTAAGTCTCTAACCCTGTCTACATCCCGACACTGGGCTTTTTGTGAAGACTGGCAGAGAAATCTATTCAGAAAGCACAGGGTATTTAGCCTCATAAAAACTCCAACCTTGGTATATTAAGCTACTGTTCCTCCTCTGTCCATTAGCAACAGTAATCCCCTGAAAAATGAAAGACTTTTCAACAGTAAAGTAATTAGCTGATAAATAGGTGGTTACAAACTATTATTTCTGGCTAAAATTAATGTAGCAGCAGTATTTTGATAAATTCTAATAGGAAAAATTTGGAAGCCTCCTCATACTATTTAACATAAGACAAATTAAAGTGCTGACATTTTTATGGTGTTTTAATTAATGAGAATCTAGAGTGGAATTCTCATGCAAATACTGTACGTATAGTATGACAACCCTATTAATACCAGAGGAGTTAATTATGATTAGTGCTATTACACTGAGTACTAAATGAATTAACAATAATGAGGCACTCATAATACTATCATCACATTTCCACATACATTTTAATGGATAGGTTTCACTCTGATTAGAGCTGATAAATTATTAGCAGCAAAGTTATCTCTTCCATTTATTGCTTTTTCTTTCCACCCTGTATTCAGAAATCAAAGCTCATTTCTGAGAAAGAATTGTAACTTGTGAATATCCAATGTATTTCTAATCATTATCAAACTGTTTGATAAAAGAAACTTCCATCACAGGGCATTATTTCTACTCCTAAACATTTCAAGCAGGGAATATCAATTTCTTTGAGCTTATTTACTAGGGTGACAGCTATCTGGAGCCTTCCTGGGCAATGGATAACTGCGGTGCCATCACTTAGCAACCTGAATTGCTAGAAGCAAAACCAAAGAACTGAACTTACTGGAAAACTTGGAAGATGAAGGGGTCAGTTTCAGACAAAGTGGCAAACTAGTAAGTCTCAGGTTTACAAGGCATCACAGCAGTTAGAAAGAACCCTGGCTGGACTTGCATACTTCTGTCCATAGTTCCCAGTCAGAAGTATGTATGCACGTGCTGTGGGCTTTGAGCACAGCACACACAACATTGCCAGGGCATTTCAGATACAGAACATGTTCTGCATTCATGCAATAAATCCAATGTGTACAGAGAAAGGAAAGGGGATGTGAACAGAGGCAGCAGATTTACTGCAAAAGTGAGGAATGTGGGCAGCAAATACACAGTAAGCACAGTGTATCCTGCACAGCCTCAGCACAACGGCAGCACACCAATCTGTGCACAAGTGTGTGAGCACTGAGTGGCTGTAGTATACAACACGCACGCTCTGATAATTTCTGGAAGTTCATCGCGCAGGAGCAGTATCAGGCTTGGCCAGGCTAGAAGACATCCTCCAATCTTATATCAATATAAAATGTCCTCACCTGTGCACAACTCCTGACTGGAAGGTCAGATGTATCCAGGAAAATCTTGGCAATTGCTATCTTAACATTTGATGGAGGAGATGACTGGCACCAATTCTTACTTTCTTTTAGTTGATTCCTCTATTCCTGCTAAATAACATGGTTTTCCCTCCCAAGAACTGTCTACAATGCAGATGCATCCAAGAAAAAATGGCAAGGAAAAAAAAATTACTTTTAGACAGGTAGGAAGGGCTGGTGGGGAAACAAAAAAAAAAAACAGGAAACCATCAGTAGTAGAATCATAGAATCATTTGGATCGGAAAGGCCCCTTAAAGGTCATCTAGTCCAACCCCCCTGCAAGGAGCAGGGACATCTCCAACTAGATCAGGTTGCTCAGAGCCCCGTCCAAGCTGGCCTTGAATGTTTCCAGAACTGGGGCATTTACCATCTCTCCAGGAAGCCTGTTCCAGTGTTTCACCGTTCTCATTGTAAAAAAGTTCTTCCTTACATCTAGTCTAAATCCACTCTCTTTTAGTTTAAAACTATTACCCCTTGTCCTATCACAACAGGCCCTGCTAAAAAGTTTGTCCCCATCTTGCTTATAGGCCCCCCTTTAGGTACTCTCTCAGCCTGTCTTCACAGGAGAGGTGCTCCATTCTTATCATTTTTGTGGTCCTCCTCTGGACTCACTCCAACAGGTCCATGTCTTTCCTATATTGAGAGCGTCAGAGCTGGAAACAGTACTCCAGGTGGGGTCTCACTGGAGCAGAGTAGAGGGGCAGAATCACCTCCCCAAATATATAGAAATCTATATAGATCAATGGAATAAATCTGAGCTTGAGAGGACTGTTTTTATAATGGCAGTTGGGTGAAAAACACTTCAGAGAGAGTGCCATGTTCCTGATATTTGTTTCTGCTTATCTCTATTTATCTGTATTATCCCTGGTTGCTGTATGTTGTTTCAGTTGCTATCACAAAGTAAGCTAATTTCATGTACTCATGAGATATCCTTTGGATTCTCTCACTGTTGTACTACTCTCAGAAACTCAATAGCCAGAATACAACTAAGTGCTCCTTTAAAATAAGTTCAAAATTAATGTAACCAAGTGTTTTGTGTAATTTAGTGCATTGGTCTAGGGAAGAAATCAATTTTTTTCTTACGGTGAGCATTCAAAATCTATCTACTAACTCTGTGGAGACAGGCATAAATCCTCTTTGAGAAGAGGTTCTCTATCTTCCAAATCCTGTTACAGCAAGGCACTTACCAAAGCAGTACTTGCATAGCAGTGCCTAATATATAAAAGTATAGAAAAATTCATGCAGAGCAGTAATTTAAAAAAACCAGCAGTAGTCAGACAGTATTCTTTCACTGTTCATGTTACTGATTTACATTGACAAAGGCACTCAGGACACAAATAGATTTTGCTGTTCACTATGGAACACTATTCTTGCTGACTTCTAATTTCAAGCATATTCATGCCATATGAAACAGTGGAATACAATCTAATTAAAACTGGCAGTGTTTTCTATTCATTTGCTAAGTATTAAAAGGAAATAAATTTTTAAAGGTAATCTGGAAGTAGCAGAGCTGATTTTCACCTCACTTATACCACTAGCCCAGTGGAAATAATAGCATTATGCTAGTGTAAAACCAACCCTTGAAAGAAAACTAAATTGTTCACAACTCCCAGTCCTGGATCACTAACTTCGAATAGCACCTTATTTGTTGAGTAAACCTGCTGGTTTTATTGGCCTTCCCAGTAGAGGAAAAAACACCTTATATTAACATGAACAAAGCTATCAGAACATAGTCTTTAGATAGCATATTCTGCAATCAACATTTACTCATCTGTACCTACCTGTTTCACTATGATGCCCACTTTTAACAGATGGCCTATTCTGGTTTGCAATCCTGAGGCCGATCATCGAAGAGTGCCGAAAGGATTTGTTTAATAGCTTGTCAGTACCCACTGTGGTTATGGTCACAAATGTGGATCAAACCTAGCAGCATAGTTTCAGGTAAAACTTCCGTGCACTGGTAGGGTAGGCAGGTTTAGAGCCCTGCTGGTCTGGGTTCATGTCCTACTCAGCAGTCAGGCACAGCCTGAAACCAATACATGATTTTAAACAGGCAGCAGCCAACAGAAGAAACAAATGGATTATACGTCTTTTCATAGCACACTTTCAGAGAGGAGGAGGAATTGTTACCCTGGAATAGATCTATACATTTCTGTTTGTCTCCAACAGCACCTAACATTAAATTCTTGTAAAAACCCCTTCCCCAGCACGCCTAGCTACTTAGTGCCTAATAGGGCACAATTCTTTTGAAGGAGCTCTGCAGGCCGATGTCCGAGACTTAGCCTTTCTTAAATACTCTTCTTCCTGATGCTGTTTCTAGTATCTTCCTTCACCCACCAAGTTAAACAGCAATTTGCAAGTACCCCAGCAGTTATTCATTGCTCCTGAATACCAGAAGCACAGGTAGCTAGAGGTATGGGGGAAGATAAGTAATTTAGGTGCACAGTTTTAAATTAACATTAAATTTTTTCTTAAACACTAGAAATATTTAATGTTTCTGCATTAAGAATTCCAACTGATAAGGGAATGTGAAAAAAAAAATGAGGGTGGCAGGGTAAAAGAGAAATAAAGAATAAATTGGACAGGTGGGAAGATAGGAAGGGAGGATAGTGGAAAAAGTTGTAGCAAAAGAAGAGTTCAGCTCTTCTCTACATGCTTCAGCTTATCTCCTCACCCTTTTCCCCTAAATATGTTTGTCATCCTGGTAATGCTATCTTTCCTTCTCCCCAACTAAAAAGATAGTTGTCCATTGTACTTGCTAAGCTATTTAATATTTTTAACTGTTAAATTATATACAAGTAGCTGTATTTGCCAAGCAAGGCACATGCTGGAAAACTCTAGCAGGCCCTCAGTAGGACATCTACAGATGAGCAGCAAAAATTATAAAAAATGTAATACAGTAAAAAAAGATATTGTCAACATTGACTGATAACAATAGCATAAAGTCCACACTGGGAAAATCATGTACAGTTCAGTATTGTAAGATTTCTGATTCTTATATCAAGGTTGGATGCCTTTCCATCTATACTGTTGATTGTATGGATGAAACAATACGCCCTGCACTGTACAGGAAGGCAGATTAGATTTTCCCAATGGTTCTTTCTAGCCTTCAAAACTAAGAGAAAAGTTAATGATTCAATGGGAACAAGAAAAGCCCCCTTATAAGAAAAAATGTTATAAAGTCACAATCCAGCACAGCAAATAAATATATACTTCACAGTACAGTTCTAATGATCTCATATGAATTACTATAAAGCTGCTCTTCCAGCAGCTCAGTATCCTACACGCTGGGCAGTCATATTGCAAGAGACCAAAACAGCTTACAATTTAAGCAGAAAAAACCAGAAGAGGAGTGGCAGAAGTGAAGTACAATCCTATATACTCCTCAGGAGACACGGAATGACATGGAAGCCAGACAGGGACCAAGCAGGAAACTAATAATGAGCTGGTAATGAAACATGGCTCTTAAGATATTCCTGTTCCCAGTCACAAAGACTTTTTTCCTATAGCACACACCGTAAGTACTGGAGAGAATGCACACACTGGCACAGCAGTAATCCCTTCTTAACAGGGAAGATGTTTTAAGCAATACACTTCTCAGAAGAGTGTTCATATTCTGACCTTATAAGAGAGAACAAACATTATACAAGAGAGAAAAAAAAACTGTTGGGGACCTCCTGTTTCTTTTCCAGAATGAACTGATTGTGATTTGTGTGTAACACTGTCAGTTGGAAGTGGTTTATTTCATCTAAAAATTAAAGACAAATCAATTAAGACAATAATTTGTGTGTGGATGGTGATACAGAATCATCATATACTTAGATGTATTTAGCCTACAAAAATTTCCAACACATCACAGTTTAATGTATATAAAATGTAAATTAAGACATTAAGGCTCATGGTTTAAAAATTAATGGACAGTTACACGTACCTTAGTGTAAGATTACAAGGATTTCACGTTTATAATATTATAGCTCTCTATAAATCAATTATTAATGAGAGCTATCAGTATTATTTTTCATTTCTCCAATAGTACCAGCATGTGTGTGATAATATTATACATGTAGCTAGTTAAACTTCCAACTCACTTCCTGCTTGGTTTTAGTGTAACATAAGAGAGCAATGTATACAGCTATGTTTGAATAAGTTTCATTGGAAGATACAAAGAAAAATTGTAAGCTAAAAAGGAAGCTAATTGACTCAATACATTTAAAAAAACAAAGCTGCTCTATTTGTTATTTAGAGACTGATGAATAAGTATTTTTAAAATTTATTTTTACTGTAGTTCAGATTTAACTATTTTTACTGTATTTCATAGTACAGAGATTTCTAAAGTTGATTTTGAAGCACAATAAGGTCTCAACAGTATAAGACCTTTTACACTATTGCATTGTAAAATCATAGCTAAGAAATGGCAGGATAGCACAGATACATGTGGGAGAGAATTATACGGTAGTGAATTAATAAACTTCAGCTCTGTTTATTGGTTTACTTCTGCTCAAGGACAGGGTAAAATTAAGTAAGAATGAGTAGAATATGTATAATTACTAGAGAAAGACTGCCTATGATAATACAGTATGTCTCTGGAAAGAGATTAAAACTGGGGAACACTACAAATTCACAGACTTCAACTATCCTGCAGCTGATGTCAAGCAACAGGCACAGACAGCCTTCCTGAATGCCATACAGGACTGTCATCAAAGACTATTGTCTGGGCAGAAAATAAGAGGAAGTAACATAATCTTTCTGGATTACCGCTGTCAATAAGCATTCTGCAGATTGCTTCCATCCTTATGTTTAATGGATACACGACTTCAAAAATATGCTCAGCAAGAGCAAGCCTGTAATGAGGTGTGCTCTGGAGTCTGCCATAGCAGAGGGCCAGCGCAGGGCTTGCATAGGAACTTTGGAGGTAGCAGACCTGAGTGAGAAAGTACTCGCTGGCAGAATATGGTAAGTTTGGCTAGAGAAAGCCACTCCTTCGAAAGAGACTAGGTCCTCTGAGACCTTGAGTTCTACCAACTACATTTTCTAACACCACTGATTTATTCAAGAATAGCTGTTTGGCTAGGGTTTTTTTCCTCAATTACCTTAATAAAAAAAAAAAATCTAGAGGTATTTTGGCCATCATCTGGATTCAAAATTAAATATTGCTGAAGTTCATTTCCTGATGTTTTCCATTTTTTGACAGTAAAATATTGTTCTTCAAAGCAAGGTAAAAATTCCCTGGAGATACTTTTCATCTGAAGTGGTATAGAATGGTGGCGATGGAAGGACAGTAAAAAGAAACAGATTAACCAATTCTTACCATTTCATCTACTTCTAAACTTACATAGTTTGTGCTCTCATCAGAGTATTTTCTCTTAAGGGTAAATCCTTGCAAAGCAATATATACAACAAACATCAAAAATGGTTTAACACAAGAATCATCTATCAGATGATTCTAAGTTTTATTCTTTCAATTATTAACATTTCTTCAATTCTGCAATGGTCAATATCATATTAACTATAGATCTTTTGGACTAAGTACTCAGTGATATAAGCAAGGATTAACTCCATCACCATCTTGTGGCATTTTATACACATTAAGTTACTGCATCCTTGCTGTTTCCTAGCTGTGGAATTAACTGGAGCTTGGTAAATTTTCTTTTTCTAGTCTCTAACCTCACAATACTCAGTAAGACAAATTTCCTCTCACCAGCTGCAAGTGCCCAGTGTTCTCCCTCTCTGTTTGGAATTCATGGGTGGATCAGACTCAATATTGTCTTCCAACCAGCAGAAGTCCAATGATTCCCTATGTACTTGTGGATGCCATACTGCAAAAAAAAGATTCTGTGCAAGCAAAAATTGTATAATCATATTGACCAAGATCATCCACCCCTTGACAAATTCACCATTCATTCAGTGAACAGAAGTAACCCCACTGACATTCAGTGGTTGTTAGAGGAGACTCTTCTATGCAAGAGGGATGATCCTGATTTGGCTATTATCATTTGATTGGTTTCAGTACAGCAAGTGTTGTTATTTTCAAAGATGCAAATAAGATCAGAATGAAATCTTACTAATTACATGACTTGCCTACCTTGCTTTATTAAGGAGTTTCAAATTAACTTAATGTTAGTTAATGAGCTTCCAAAATAAACTATTATTTGGTATTTGTTTTCACCTCTTTCAGATACTTTTCCAGATTAGCTACATTTAGCAGTTATCCTGGTTTTGGTTTGTTTTGGTTTGGTTTTTTTAAGACCCTCTCATTCACTTTTCATTGCTTTTTGGTAAAATACTGCTGTCAATTAGAATGTGAATACTAAACCTTTTCCTTGTTGATTTGATAATTTAGTAAGAGAGCCTGATTCTGTGTTCAATAAAGTTACTGAAAAAAAGACTTATAGATTTAAACGGGCATTAGAATGTTCCTTCCAAAGATGAGACACTCAGGCTTGAAGTTGTTGAGTAGGTACTTAATTAGTTAACTAGCAATCTTCTTGAAAGCCAGCAAGAAGAAGGGAGGCTCAAGTTCTTCACCACAAACTGTGCATTTCTCAAGGAGCAGTTCTGACTGAAGGTTTCTTAGAACTTGTATTCCAAAGTGTGGCATTGCTGTAGAAGCAGTTTTCTTATTTGATAAGGCTTATTTATGAATAGAAAACCAATTTCACCAAGACCAGATGTTTGCCTGATGTATGCACAGAGAATGTCCAGAGCCTAACAAGGAAGCCAATAACCATTGGTCACCCTGACACAATTAACTGGGAAGCAGCCTGTCCACGCCATGCCATTCAGCACACTGCACCCTCCTGTTCTGTCTCCAGCCTCTCATCTGTTTCTGAGCAAGAACAACCCCTTTTCAAGTATCAAAGCAGGGCCAGAGTCTTCATGGTACTAAGTGCTGACTTCATTAATGATCTCTATACTGCAGGCAGAAAAATCTGAATGCTAAGTGCCCCACTTTTACTACTCTGCATTGAAAAATTAATTATGGGCAGGAGGATCCATGTCATAGTTTGCTTTTGACTCAGAATGTGTTATCCCAGTCTGTATTAACTGGAAAATCAGAACTGACTTTGTATTAACTGAGGTAGATAATATAAAGCCATGATAATCAGATTTATTAAGTAAAAAAATGTATAGAATTATGATTTTTTTTACCTGGGGTTAAATTGTAATAGTAATAATGTAACCATCATAAAGCTGTTATTGCAGAAGTGATACAAATGTAAATGGTTCAATGTTTAAGGAACAGAATAAACGCCCCAATGCCATACGAAAAAAAAAAAATCACTATGTGTGGTTTTTTAACACACTTTGCTTTTTCAAGGTGTTTATTTTGATGTGGCAATAGTAAGTGTTAATTAGTGTTTTGTTTGGCTCCTAGTTGGGTTCTCCAAACACACAGGCACTGGAGCAAAGCTGACCCATCCCTGCACTTCCAGAATTGCACCTTGACATCTTTTACAGTGGGTTTAGAACCGTCAGGTTTAAACATTATGGGAACAGATTTCAGCCAGAAGTATCACAGTTTCCATCTAATGCAGTGCTGATATCTCTTTAAATTTCCACTAATTCTTATTGTAAAAATCTGGCCCAGTAGCTACTACCCGAGAGATGGGCAGCAGCATTTCAGTTTCTTGATGGCCCTTTGAATACACTAATGTAGGGTAGCTACAATTAAGAGATCACTCCTGCAAACACTCGCCATCAGATACAGTTACCACTAGCATAATCGGGGACAAATCCAAATGGCCAGCGTTTACCCATTAAACCTGGGCAATATAGCTTTCCTTGCTATTACTGGAACACCAAACAGGTGAGTTTTCTCACTTATTGTTCAGTAATTTTACAATTAGAAATACAACAGGTACACGACACATTCATACAATAGCACTCAATTCTGAGAGCACATTCAGTTCCCATCTAGCACAAGGCAGGGATTACTAGCTAGCTAGCTAGCATTACACGGCCCCATAGGGAGTGTTTTCAGGATCAGACTCTTTTTTTTTTTCCTTTTCCCTGCCCAAGGAGACAATCAACACATATTCAACAACAAAAATTACTTTGGAACTGAATTTCATGTGGTTTGTCAGTACTGCTGTGCAGGGAAGTGTACATATTATCACACTAGTAGGAATGGGACTAGCAAGGATGAAAAATCACAGAATAATGAAATAATTGGTATTCCAATAGATAAATTCCAGTCCTACATCTCATATCTCAGTTGTTTTACAGTGCCGCAATAGATTTCTCCTATATGCAAATCTCTTTGTTTAATTATTGCTTCTAAAGGAATGGGGAAAAGACTCTGTGGATTTTAAGATAATTTCATCATCCTTCCAGCAGTATCAGAATTCAAATTTGTAGCAGTCGTGCAGGTTTGGTGCTATTCGTGCATCAATGGAACAACACTGGGAGAGGAAATGGGCAGAAGAATGAGGATGTCAATTTAATTTAGAGTTCAGCTCTGCCAACACTGTTCATGCTGAGTGCTACCTCAGTCAGTGAGAAATGCTACTGATTTCAATGTGATTATTCCTTAGGCAAAATACTTCTGGAGAGGAGGAGGAGGAGTAAGGAAGATTCATTCTGCATACTGTATTGCCATGAGGACCAAATGTGAAAATAAGCAATGATGAACAAAGTGTGAACTGGACTTTGCATTAATAATAATATGTACTTTATAAGAAAAGACCATTAAATACCCTTCCTGAATGTTTTCTCTTTTATTGACATTTTAACACCTAGAGTCATTGTCTTATTTTGAACTATGACAATTTTGCAATCAAGTTCAAAAAAGTCAGCATTCTACCTCTAAAGTTTCATCAAATGGTGATAATTTTACAGTAAGCTGCTGTATATCTTATCAATGTAGTATTTTTTCTACACAATTTTTTACATTATGTTCTTCACACAAAACAGAGCTTAGCTTTAAATCCTACAATTGTACTGTCCTTCAACACCACTGTTGCATGCCGAAAGTGAGACTTTGCTGTGAAGCTGAAAAATCTATAAATTCACTTGGAAATTACAGTACCTGAATTGATAATTTCTGAGGTTGTCTTTTTTTTTTTTTAATTAGAATCCCATCAGTTATATTTATTGTAGCAGAAATTGGGAGTTATTACACTACTTGCCAGAAAACTCTTTATGTGAATGTCTCATATTTTAGAAGAGATGAGAATCCCATAGATGAGAGGGATAAATAGTTAGGTCTGTGGGGTATGTAGAGCTGTAAACATGGGTAGTTTACTTCTTTGTACTGCTGCTTCACAGCACAAATCAAAATCAGAAAGTTCAACAATGCCACTGAAAAATGCAAGTCACCAATCACAAATTTTAAACACGTTTTTTGAGTGCAGGAGGGTAAATGGTAAGCTTTCAAAAGGATTTAATGTCAACATCAACATATTTTAACATGAAAATATGATCTGAGAAATTCTGCTGGGCTTTCATATTTTGTTTTCTACAGAGTAAAAGAATAAAGAAATGTGATTTATATAGTTCTGCAAGTTTATTTTTCTTCAAAATGGATTTATAGTGGGTTTTGTCTTCCAATCTTAGTAAATTAACATTGATTATAAGAAGTAATGTTCCAGCAAGACATCCATAAGAATCTCTCTTTGTATATGCTCTGTAAGATGAAGGTATCTATCATCTTCACGCAATGAAAAGTTGCTCACAAAATTGAAATGGATTTACTAGTGCATTCATGAGGTATTTTAGATGTGGGTTGTTGACAAACTAACTTAGGAAGTAGCAATCTTTTTCCAAACTAAAAGCCTATTAATCAAGTAGAAATCCCTATTTATTTTAATATAAACATATTTCTTTGCATTGGCATCTTCTCTCCCACTCACTTTGATTTTAGAGATTGGAGTAAACCATTGTCAGTGTAGTTTATTTCCAACAGCTTTCAGTTTATCTTTGCCTTGAAGCGGGAAGAAGGAATCTCAGAACAGTACCTCTAGGTAATTCCAATTCTAGGATACTTCAGACCTGGTGAAGCACTAAGTCACACTGCTCAGATGTGAGAAGGGAGACAAAAATGGAGAGCTGTGTAGACCATATTTTTGTGTAGGGCTCAGGACTATCTAGTTTGCTCTTGCCTGTGCACAAATTCAGAGAACCTGCAGTTTCTTTATCCTGTTTAAGATGGAATCACTGCAAAGCTATGTAATTACATTTAATGACAATCATCTTTCTGAGAAAATAAAACATGCTGTGCTTAGAATCTGTTTTGAAGCCAAAGCTCAGTATATCTTTTATACATTTCCTCTTGCTGATGATACATACATGTACATGAATGTACACGATACACATGTCCATTTAAGCACATTTCATTTGCACAGTAAATATTATAACTGGGTACTATAAACTACATCAGTATAAGGAGAAAGTGAGTAAATTAGCAAAACAAGACTGCTTTGCCAATATCACTGTCAGAATATAAGCTTGGATGCATGGAAGATGACATGCTTAAAAATTTAGCTTCAAATTACAATTTGTATTGAAAATTTTTAAGTCACAGAAGACTAAAATTATTGCTAGTCAGATTGAGTCAGCAATAGCAGAAGGAAGAGTGGTAAGTTATGGAATATGAGGCATCGCTCAAGCTAGGCACCCAGATGGAAGCCAGGGCATAAAGCACAGTCTATGGAAAATTCCTACACTACAAAAATCAAACTGCAGGTTCTGCAAATTGCAACACCAGCAAGGAAAACCAGTTTGCTGCTCTGGTCTGTGCAACACATTGCATATGATCCTGGATATTGTACAAAGAAGTTTGGGTATAAACACTGCAGAAAAAAAATTAACATTTTCCTAGAGTATGGTGTTTTGCTTCCTGTAAAAATGGGTAAATAGAATTAATGTTCCAGGCATGCCTCTTACCTTTGTACATAAGTATTCCAATGTACCTTGTATTAGTAACTTACTAATACTTCTGCTACATCAGGAGGAGAGACACGGGTGATTAATCAATGTCAGATACTGGCTCTGCAGTCTCTCTGTTACCTGAATTCACTTACTTGCAATGCTTTAGAGGTTTGTTGCTTGCTGACCCCCCATTATATGCAATGAGTGATCCGGGGAACCAGTTTCTATGCTTGGTTTACTGTATATGAACATGATTTTTGACCCAGATAGTACACTTGCTGAATTCCATATTGTGCATAAAGGTACACTGTGCACAATACGGTGTATGTATGTGCAACATAGGCACCTGTTTGTGATGGGAAACGTGCAAATACCTCCTTGTCTGTAACGTTTCAGCAGCACTATACACTACTGTAGCAGACTGTAATGTCAGTGATTACAAGAGAGTGCTGAAAAAACACTGCTATGTAAAGTGTTTGTTCACAGAAACAAAATCCTATCTTCTGTTATTCATACAATAGAAAAGACACAATCCACTATCTGTATTGCAACCCACCATTTCCATCACAAGCCTTTAAAATTAATCCAGAATATCATTATCGCTGAAACTGAAGTTTCAAAATGTCTCACCAATAAGAGTGAAAAGACAAAAATTTTTCATTTTTGCATGTATTCAAGGAACTCAAGCAAATTTGAACAACTGCCCCTCATGTATTTCCATTAAAAAAATCAGAAGTCATATTTGCAGAATGCACAAAGATGTCATTTACCCCTGGTAGACCGTATATTACTACATAATATTGTGCAAGGGCAGCCAGAACTCAAAATAATGGCATTTTACTGGGAAAGGTTTCTCTAGCCCTCTAGTACAGCCTTAGATTTGCCATCAGGCTGTATTACAGCACCTTGGCAGAGCGAGGTGGAAACCGAACTCTGCCAATCACCACTTCGTGCTGGCAGAATTTTCTTGTTTTGGTCCATAATGTCTCCCACAAGAGCAAAAATTCAGAACAAATGTAATTACAAAAGTTTCAACATCACCATCATCACAAATATGTTCTGGCTTAATTTGTACAACATGGTATGTTTCTCCTTAACTATGCATCTGCTGTATAATTGTTCAGGGTAAAATTTTGTGAAACGAAATATTTGAAGCAGTGAAATGCTGATCTGCAAAAAGCCAGGGATTTAGACTATTCAGCCTTGTGTTGCACGCTATTGTGACTGCCTCTGACTCCAGTTATGAACGTGGATTCACACTTCCAAAATCCTACAGGACACTGCTGAAGAGACCACTGCATTTGCACCCAGACCATTGGAAGAAACTGAGGAAAGCATTCCATTTTAGAGCAAAAGCTTCTACTTCGGTGTAGCTACAACAAAGCATCTCACTTAGGGTTACAGATTTACAGCTTAGTGCTGTGACTTATACAGTACTAAACAAGGCCTCAAACCAGCTCTAATGCAAGCCATCCAGTAGTGCAGAAGATTGTATCTATGTAAGTACAATATGGCGTACAGATCAAGAACTAGAAATGTGACTACGCAGTGCTTATCACGTGCTTTTCCTTCTCTGCATATGCAGAGATACAGGCATAGTTACAGAAGTAACAAACATACGCCTTAACAAAAGAGCTGTTAAGTATCCCTTGCTTAGTATGTCAGGTCCAAGAAAAACAACATGGCATCTTGCCCACAAGATCTGCTAATTCCAAACCCCGCTGTTCAGCTCTACGTACTGTTTCAACTAGAGTAGAACTCTGGTTCCCCATCAGAAAGCTGTGATGCAAGTCGGTCAGCAATTTATTATTCTAGAGAATTTACAAATATACTGTGAAAATTTATACATCTGGATTATGATTCATGTCAATGGATTGTCAGAACAAAAGAACAACTACAGAACCTGTATTGTCAGGCTCCTGGGACGGCAGCAGAGACTTATGCAGCACCATTGCAGCCTGTCCTTTTACATGATTCATTGTGGGGAAGGTTTGCTACTGATATCAAAGACCTATTTGTTCATGCACCATTGACTTGTTCTTTGCCATCATCCTGAGAGATTGCTTCAATAAA
>WHYT01016620.1:338377-391182 GCA_009806455.1 Tetrax tetrax | reverse complement strand
GAACAGGAGAGTCGAGACACCCAGGAATTTAGAATGAAGATTTGAAAGGGAAAAGCAGGAATATTGGAAGCTTTGTTAAAGGAAAGGGGCGGGGGTCTGGGGGGTGGGGGTGCGGGGAATCAGAGAAACTGCAAAGGAACTTGAAGGACTTCAGTGGAAGGAGATGTGTAGTGGATGCTCAGAGAAGATGAACAGCACATAGGAAGCAGTTCTGCATACGTAGTGCTACACACGTATGTGTATGAGAGCATGTAACACGTTTCTGAGTACATAACACTACCTTCCTCGTGCAGAGGATGGTTCAGCAGGCAAGCAGATTGCAATGACTCAAAGAATAAGAGAGGGAGTCTTCCCAGGTGAAAGAAAGAAGTCTGTAGAGAAAGTAATTAGAGTAGTATGATAGTGGCAGGAAAAGTCATAGCTAAAGGGCCTTTTCTGAAGCAGTAAGCTGTTACTTATCAGAAGGGAATATGGGTAACAGATTTGGAGATGCTGAGGCATTTGGATATCACAGAACTTAATCAAAAGAGGAGGTGAGGCAGAGATATGAATAAAAGGGATCTTGGAAATAAGCTTCCTAAGAAAAAGTGCTGTTCATGTCTCGCACTCCACAAAGAGGTAAATGAATACTAGAACATAGCGAAAAGAAAACCAGATAATGAGGAGGAAAAGGGTCAAGAAACATGCGGTGACTAAACTCAGTAGGTCAGTGGAAGTACATGAATGTTGCTCTAAACATCAGTCAGGAAGAATATTTGTACAGATCAATTACTCTGTAGAGAAACATCATATTTCTAAAGTGTTGAAAGAAAATCTCATCTGTAATTGCACAAGTTACTCCAACTGGGGATACAGGCTGGGAAGAAGCTGTGCCAGCCAAAGAATGGTTTATGGTATAGCTTGTTAACTGTTTCTGCAAGAGAAGTCAGTCATGTTTCTGCTTTTCTCAGCGTCTGCTCTATCAATCCAGCCTTCTGAGTTTTAAAAGGTATTTATTGCTTTCAAACCTCATTAAAATGATACATTATTTCATTTACCCATAATATTTTTTGTCTGGGTACTAGGCAGCCCCATACCTCATCCTTACCAATGGTTTGTGTTCTCCAGCAGCAGGGTTGAGCAACCACCTCTGAAGTTCGTTGCTTTTCCTGTATCGTATCTGGAGTCCAGCTGAAAAGACATTTGCTCCTGCTACACATCTGTGACTCCTATTTACAGAAATAGAAGTTTGGGGAATTTTCTCAGAAATACTTTATGCCCATATTCCCCATCACTAAGTGACTCTTAGCTATGGTTCTGTGTTATTCGTATGTATCACTTCAGCTGGGTTTTAATGAGTTACTACAATGAGATTGCTATGATTTCCCATAGCATTACCAGAAAATTACTGAAGGGAAAATGTCCCAAAGTCATGATGACAGCTTTTCCATGCCAACATGCCTTCAGTCATGAGGTCAACATCACGCAAATAACTTAAATGTTTAGGGAGATACTGCTCCTCACTTTCACGGACAAACTTCAACTTTTGCTATCTTTCAGGGCGAAATTTAGTAGGAAGAGGGTAGCAGGATACCCCTGGCAATCCTGAGACAAAGAGGCTGAATCAGAGAGTGAAGACATTCCGGCAAAGAAACAGTGGTTACACTAACACTTCAGGACAGTAACCACACAGGCACATACGCCAAAAGGAAAATATCTCAGTCTGCCCAGTCTGGATTCTCACATCTCCATTTTATTTCTTGTCTTCCAGCTTCAGCAAAATTGTCTCTGACTATGTACCTAAAATTTAGAAACCTTGCTGGTCATTATCTTTCACAATTCCATATGCCCACATTGTGACGTGAACCAGAAAATAAAAGAAAAGCTTTTTTCAAAAGGAAGGTCACTATAGAAGGGCTCAGAGTTGCAGTGTGATAGCGTTTGAAGTTGCCTACTGAACTCACATGTGCCTTGTGCTTCAGACACAGGGTTATGTAGTATTTTTTTAAAAAAAAAGAAACTCCACTGTTCAGAAGCTTTTCCTAGCTTTGATGACAACTCCTCTGAAATTGCTTATTTTTCAGATCAGTGGACAGTGATACAGAAGGTCTTGGATCATTACAGAACATGAAGACTCTTACACATCTGAGCATATTGCAAGTGACAGCAGAACACAGAGTGAGCCCCCAACAATACTGTTGGCAGCTGGAGTTAAGAAAATAACATTCACTGGAATTTTCCTTACTTAAAGATGTTTTCTGACTTTTTTTATTGACCCAACACTCTTGTATGCTTAAAGCAGTCAGAGATGTATTACATCAGCCCTAGTGCTTGATGCAGAAACACAGGGAAAAGATCATCCAACGCGTCACACTGATGGCCAGGTCAACAATTCAGTCTGCATACAGATGTAGATGCCAACTATCTTAATGGTAGCACCCTTTTCCATCCCTCTAGGAGGAGGCTTCTGTAGGCTCAGGGGTCTGCAGTCAAGAAAAAGATGGGAAACAGAAAAAAGTGCACATTGCAGCCCTCCTGTAGAACTAGGAACTGTTAAAGCTCAAGGCTCTGAGGCTAGCTATAAGCATAGGCGCACTGTGAAGAGGAAAATGGCCATTCTGGAGCCAGCTCAGAGGCAGCGCTCCCACAGGCATGCTGCCAGCGTGCTGCCCAGGTCAGCTGAGCAGCAGCAAATTTTCCTGCTAAGGATACACAGAAGCAAGCACAACGAGCCTCATGCTGCTAGTTTCTTTCTTTAGAACCCCTGGCTCTGACATCCACAGGCATGCACATGAATGATCTGTCTTCTTTTTTTCAAAGTGAGTCTCTGAAACTTACCACCTAAAAGTTTGAAATTTTAGCCACCAAAGGGATAAGAAATCTTTCTTCTTTTCTCTTAGAGGCAATGTTTTAAATATATTCCCTTCATTTTCACAACATTTGGCACATGACTTCTGACTGCAAAATTCACGTGTCACTGAAGCTACTATGCTAAGCAGTTTTGTACAACGCCTGCCCAAAATACTTTCCTTATGGGAGGAGGTGAACTGCCTCACTGGAAGTCAGTCCTCTACAATCAATTAGTAGAGGAGCTGCTTGACTTTCACCAACACTGACCCATTTCACACCCAGGCAAGTTGCTGTAGTCACATCAACCACCACAGAGTGCAAATCTATATATAATACTTTCCCAAATATTTCAGCAGAAGTTTGTTATTTTGTTCTTGAAATGTCAAGCTGAAAAGTTCACCATAGGCTACTTCTAAAATAAGGCCACCCATAGCACAGCAGTATTGTTTCTCATCCAGTCTGCCCTGAGAGCAAAGCACAGAGCACACAGCCTGCAAAGGGGCATTCAGGTGGCCTATCTGTTGTTCTCTTGTTTGCTGCAAGCACCTTGAAAGCCCCAGTCTTTGGCAGCAGCTGTGAGCAGAGGAGAGAAGGGGACCACCTATGTGAAAGATATAAAAAGGCAGTAACTGTTTAATAGAAATGACCGGAGAATAAAAAGCCTGAAGAGTTACACATAACTAAGGTACAAATCCTGAGAGTCAATGGAGCCACTCCTGGAAGAAGTGCAAACACAGCTTGGTGCTATAAAAGACTTCCATTGACTTATGATCATCTTGTCTGACTTCAAGGTGTCATCTTAAACTGGTTTCTTCCACAGTACCCTCCCATTTTCCTCTCTTCCTAATGACTTTGTTTCCACTTTAAAAGTTCAGAACTGGCTTGCAGAATAGGCCATTTACACATCACTACTGTTTCCATTTATTCAAGTAAGAAAGAAGTTTTTAGTAAAGTTTACATCACCCTGCAGCCTCTGGGTTTTCTTTTACAGGAAAAAGATGGTTGTTGACCCACTTAATCCACCTTCACAAAGGGGAGGGAGACATGTTTTTATTTTCTTTATACTTATAATCTTTCCCTCCTCAAATTGCTTTCTGGGAAGATGATCAACAGAGAAGAGAGAACTGTGGCACCTTGTGATTGATTACAGCTTTTCCCCAAGTTGCTCTCCTCATCTATTTCATACGACATTTGCAAAAGCTAACATGATGTTAAATTCATCAGTTTCTAGGGAAGGAAAGTGTCTAGCAATGAGAGATCAATTTGTTTCATCAAAAATAATTCTATTTCTTCTCAGTCTCTCTTGGGAAACATAATGAATATTTTAAAACACTTTCCAAAATATTTATCAGATGTATTTCCTACGTTATATCACATAAGAAATATTTAATTCTGCTTAGTTATCTGCTGGTACTGTTTCTGAACTTTTATAAGTCTATTTTTTCCCAAAACCTTCCTTTAACTGTCTCCACAGACACCTGTATAGCACAGACACATCCCCACTTACTGCACAAAGCCATAGAAAAGCTGACCAAACCAATAATTTATATTTACTTGGTTTAGGGCTGTGGTGCATCCTCAACAAAAGGCAGTACAGTTCTGAGCTGCTCCAGAGGCACCACAGGAGGGAATCGCACTGCAGGCTGGTGGTTATTTGCTGTAAGCACAGATGTAAGCTAGCAGTAAATAACTACTCTGATGCTGAAGTCGGGTAAGCATCAATCATACTGGCTCATACACTGGTAGAAAATACAAAGTTAAATAATTATCCTATACGTGTCTTTTCCCAGACCACCCCTTGCACCTTTTGCAGGGAAAGAGAGGGCAAGCACATGCTGGTTTTACTTCTTCAGTGTCCTGAGAAAGCATGAAAGGAAGGACGTACCAGTAAGCCCCTGCCTTGGCATGCAGCCTTCCTTCACGCCCAGTTCCTGGAGAATACCTGGGGCTTCAAGGAGTCAGACACGAGCAGTGTCTGCACTGAAGCCAGGCACAAAAAAATGCCTAAAGGCCCCATCTCCCCCCAAGTACACAATCTCAGAACTGCTGTAGAGAGAGGTGGGTCAATGTTAGCAGTGAGATATCCTTACTCTTGCAGCTATCTGTGAGCCAGGCAGAGCAATAAAGCCTTAATGTGAACAGTAAGCGTGCATTTGAGTGCCCTTCAATGCATAGACAGCCATCAGCTTTTTCTCCATAAAACACTACCCCAGTTGCCATAAAACCAGTCTGTACATTCTCCAACAGGTCAACAGTCTAGTTAGACAGTGAATCTGGTCTTGTGTCCCATTGAAGGCCACATTAAAATACGGCGTAGAAACAGCCACTGAGCCTAGTGCAGAGCCTCTTCAACTCAACAGGAAAGGTCCTTATTAATCTCATTCTCTCTCTAATTACCATGAATCTGGTAACATTTAGCTCCTATTATGCGGTTCGACAAAATGGGCCGTGTCGTGTTGAAGCACACTATTTCAGGTCAATGCATGAAAGGAAAGGAATATTCCCTCATAAGGATGCGAATTGGCAAACATCAGTCAGGGCCATATTCAGCAGCAGAACATACCAGTAAAAAACAAGCTGGCTACTCTCAAGGGCTTGAGAGTCAGGCATGTTTTGCTTGCTTTCCATTGAAAAGTGCTGTCTAATTAACATCTCAGTCCACCCTGAAAGAATTAACAGGGGGCTGTATGCAGCCACCTCATTAGCCAGTCTCCCATGTGGGCCAGAAAACTGCAGATTCCAGATAGAGCAATCCAGACAGGAAGTTATGCTAGCTGGCAGATCAAAAAATCCATTCTTCAACTAAAACCATGGAAAACATATAGCCACAAGAGAAGCCTGAAGAAGAGATGAACTCCAAATACAAGACTCCCAAAAATGGGTGCCTACTCCCAGCCTTTAAAATCCACCTTGCGAGTAACTTCATCCACATATCTGGTTTTCCTGCCAAACCTTACTACTTTCCCTTTTCCTGCTATAATTATTTTATTTGCCATTTTACCCATTTTGGGGGTCCCCTCACTTGTGCCCTCTATTTCTGCCCTGGCGACATGGAATGCTTTCCTAGGTTTTTCTTGTTTTCATTGGCAAGCTTCTTTTTTCCACTAGGTAGATTCCTCTCTGTTTCCCTGCAGTCAGTCACACCTGCAGCTCTGCTCAAAACCAGGAACACAAATGCGGATTTGTTACTGAGGGCTGCCAGCATCTGCTTTCGAATGAACGATACACAGGCAAGCCCCTGGTTACTGCATTTCACAGATCTAGCCACAGTTTTCCAGGATGAAGAACTATCTGGCTGATAATAGAAGATTAAATAAACATGGCTCTGAGGAGCCTCTCACGGCAGCTGGGCCTCAGTGGACTCTTGTAGAAAGTGCAAATGACAGCCACAATCAAGCAGATTGTAGCAGTTCTGCTGGGTGTCAGGGCACTAGTATTCAAGGGACAATGACAGCAGGTCAGACAAGTACATTTAAAAAAAAAAAAAAAAAAAAAGAAAAAGAAAAAAAAAAAATGATGGCCAGCTGAAAGACAGAAAATATCTGTGTTCCTGGGACCAGGTGGTCCACAAAAATCAGTCCGTATCATTCACTCTGCAGTCCTAGCCCAGTATGCTAAGTTTAGAGCATGGCAGCAGAAAGCTGTGAGGCTGGCAGATCCATGCTGTCCACAAAGACAGGGCAATCAGCCATCACTGCTGAGCATCTGAACAGCCCCACTCACCCACGCTGCAGCTGCTGCTAGACAAGCATGGGCCAGCACAAAACAGAGCAAACACTGTAAAACAGACTGGCTACAGGCTTTAGCCACATTCATGCAGTAGCTCACACCTACTCAAGTCATGAAGTGCAGTTATCAGATGTTACCCAAGATGGTCATAGTGATGCTAAAACACAGGACCTTGTCTTGATGTCCTCCTTCAGGATGCTATTTTGTCCAAGATTTTAGAAACTGGACGCAAAACAGTCTCTCAGTCTGTGATACCACAGTGCAGATTCAGCTGCAGGCTGAACATCCCACATATACCTTTGCGGTTCACTCACTTCTAACAGAAAGTGGTTAAAAAGGACATGCAGCTATTTCATTTCCAATAGGTACAAGCTCTCTATTTGACAAGGGGACACAAATAGATGAACATAACACTTTACTCTGTTCTTTTCCTGGATTCATGCCCAGAAATCAGAAACAGAAATACACACCAGTTCCAATGATTTACAGGAAAAATATAAACCCACATTTTCCCTCTGCGCAATTTCCTGTGTCTCCACCACATTCAGCTACCAGAACTTTCAGGTGCAGGCTGTGGTAAATCGGTACTCCAAGACTGCTTCTCTACAGTTAACAGACAGCAGAATACACTCCTGGACTGATTCCAAAGCTGGGGAGGTCAAGGGAAAGATTCTCCCTGATTTCAGGGAGACTAGGCGAGGCTCTGGAAGATGTGTATGAAAAGAAATGGCAAGGGGAAAGTAACAGTGAAAGTAAAAGAAACTTTGCAAAGGCATTATTCATCACACTGAATATTGTTATTCTAATTGGAGACTGGAGAGCAAGTTGCAGGGCAACCCCCAGGTTGCAATATACTCCCTACAGAGGAACAGTCTCGAAATGGCACCAGCCAAATCCACATAAGCTGCTTTTTCGGTAGTTGTGCTACATGTCATGCTGAACATCTGTGAGAAGCTGTTGCAAAACGCTGGAAAACTCCTAACCATTGGTATCTATCCTGGGGTGGGGGGAAAGGCCAGCAAAGGGGCTGAGCACTACTTGGTCATCTTCTGCACTTTGTACAGCAGCCACCAGAGCTGCTGCAGCTCCCTGGTCTCAGGAGCAGGTCATGGTCCTGCTTGAAGCTGAGGCCCTGGTCTGCTCCTACAGAGAGACTGTACTAGATCAGAATAGAAGTCCAGCTCCCCCTGCCATAACCTGTATTCAGCAGGAGCCATAACTAGAGAAGATCAAGTACCAAATAAGCATGGCATCCTTAACATTTTCCCAGCCTCCAGTTGTTTTAGCTCAGGGACGTGAGCTGCTGTGGTTTCTGTATAGTTAGTAACACCCAACCCCAGCTTTCTCTTTCCTGAACTTATCCAATTTCGCTCAAACTAACACAAATGTGTTCACAACATCCTTTAACAAAAAGTTCCATGTGTCCGCTACCCTTTGCATAAGGAATCAACTATTTCTTGTCTTTAAGACTTTCTCCTATTAGCTTTATTTGGTGTCCACCAGCTCTTGAACTGGAACACACAGTGAATATTCAACAAAGTGAATATTCAACCCTCTACATGCCATTCTGATAGACTTGTATCACAGACTCCAAGTCCCAGCTCACTTTGTCACAGCCTCCTACAAAATATTTTTGTGCCTTTGATCACCCTCCAAACCTTTCCAGCTCTACTACACAGAGATCAGAGCTTCACACATTGTTCAAGATGAAGGCAAACAAAATATTTACACGTAATGTCATGTTTTGTTCTGTATTCCTTTCCTTATAAGCCCCAACGTTTGATTTGCTTGTTTGACCACTAGTGAGTGAATCAATCTTTTCACTGAATCCCCCAGGTTCTCACTTCTGAGATCCCACTTTCTGGTATGAGTTCAGCTCACTACTCATCTTTTATGAGATCCGGATTGTTTGTTCCCCACATGGAATATTTTATCATTGTCTACACTCGGTTCATCTGACATTTTATTAATCAGTCAGTCTTACGAGGTCCTTCTGCAATTCTCCAGCCAGCCGTCACCCTTGCTGCCTCTACTACAATAACTTAGTATCAGCAGCAGCTTCTCTCCCAGTCATCGTGAGCAGAGCTAAGAGCACACAGGTCCCAACACACATTCCTGTGTGATCTCCCTCCACTGCAAGAACTGACAATTGACCTTGTTTTCCAACTTTTAGCCAAATTATCTATTCATATCAGAACTGTCCTTCTGGTGTCACAGCTGCTTAGCTTCCCTAAAATCCTATAACAAGGAAGCTGTTTTTTTTTACAAAGGCTTCTGACAAAGTATACTATATCCCACAGACCATCTTTATCTACAAGCTTGTTGACTCCTACAGAGAACAGTAACACATTTGCAAGGCAGATATGCATCATAATACTATCCAGACAATTTCTAATTCTACTTTTTATAATACTTTCTATATTATACCAAGTACTTACATAAGACTTACAGGCCTAGAATTCCCTAAACCACCCAGGAAACCTCTTGAAGTTGGGCATCACATATATCACCTCCCACTTCTCAGGTACAAAGGCAGGTGTAAGAGAGGGGTCACACAGTGCTGTAAGCTTGAGTTCCTCTGAAGTTTTTGGATCAGCACAATCCAGTCTTGGTGATTTGTTGCCGTTCATTTTGTTCTATTTGGCTAATTTGTTCTACAACCTTCTATAGTCACTTAAGTTTCAGAAAGACTTTCGGAAGGGCACCACACAGAAAGCATTCTGGCATGAAAAATCTCCCAGGTTACCTCCACAGAGAACAACAACTCAAAAAAGTAATGAAATTTCCTTGCATTGGCCTTAACACATTTAAGTATCCCTCTTATACCTCAATCACGTATTACTCCTACACATATTCCGGCAGACTTTATGCTTCTGATGCATTCAAAGAAACACATGTTAATCATGATAAAAGTTTGGATCCCTCTTAGTAGTTGATAGGACAAAACCAAAAATTTGAGTACCTTACTGAGCTTTACATATAATCTGCCAGACTAGGATTTTTTTTTTCTTTCTTCCAACATAACTTTGACATCTTCACAGATTCTTCTCACTTCTGATAATCTCTCTTTGGGGAAAAAGAAATAATCATGACTTCTTGCAATCTCTTTGACTTGGGTGAAGTGTCCTTAAATAGTCTTCATGCCAGTTGGTGGTAACACACTCCCTCATTTTTACACAAGTATCCTTCTCCACATCACAAACAGCTGTGATGGATTTTTGGCCTTCCTTGCTCTAACAAGGATGCTGAACTGAAGTACATTATAGTCTTCATTACAGAGTTTGCAGGATTCAGGACCTAACACATCCCTTGGCACCAAACCAAGCATATCTGCACCCCCGCTAATCAATCGCTCCATGAAAAAGCCGTTGATGAGTACCTCAACACTTGCTTTCTGCATTACATCTTATTACCTTCACCCAATCCACAAGACTGAAACCAAAGTCTCCCAGTACTGTTGTTTTTCTTGTCCCTCACAGGCTTTCCGTTTTCCAAATGCACTGTGCTGGCTGTTGGGTCCTTCTCTAGATTTTTCACCCCATATGAAATTCCTTTTCCTTGGAGGCATTAGCAGCCACAGCACATTCCTTCTAAGCTGACTAGTTCCTCAGACAATTTATTGTGTTACTGATGCATGTCATGATCAACAATGTAATGATGGACATCTATTCACACAGTAAATTGAAACAAAGTTAACGGGATCCTATGGTAACAGTGGAGAGGCTGTTAACTGAAATGAAGGCATGCCTATAATGCCAGTCAAAGTGGATAAAACAACCAAAGAGGACAGAGAAAAAGGAGAAAGCAGGTGAAACTAATCCAGGACTATATTTGTCCTATTAGCCTAATGCTTCATATAGTCTCACTGTGCTCAGAATCCCAGTCCACAGAAGGTCCATAACAATATTAGCCAGAAAAATCCAGGGATTCACGTGTATAGTTCCCAATAAAGGTCAGAGAGAAAACATTCCCTACAGTCTATTTTGTTGTACAGAACACCACCACCACCCCCCCGCAGAGGCTCGTTGATAGGAAAAAAATGCCACACCCCCACCCGCACAGCAACAAGCTCTGACGAAATGGGACACCAGCAAGCTCAGCAGAGCTGCTCCCCCTCTCTGGTAATATATTCTCAGCTTTTTTTGGTGGACGAGGGCTTTAGTGTGGACTCCATTAGGACTGTTACCATTTCATGAAAAATAGACTTGCCAGGAACATGTAAAGAAGTTACTATAAGACTGTTTCATGCACTGTGTAATTTGTGTACCATTTCTGGTTTGTGTGGTGCCACGCTGTTTGAACCTGCTGCCTGTTCTGCTACGGCAGTGGTAGCGCAGCTTCACTATTCAACTGGATCAAAATTCAGCTTGAAGTCAGCAGGAGCAGGATTGTCCTTCATATTTGTACTTTCTAGCAACACCACTGAAAAATACCAAGCTACTGTATTTAATTATATGATGAAACAAAGTTAACTTTCTTCTTCATGGTGCACAGAAAGGTACTGCGTAACAGTACTACTTCTTGTACCTTGAAAGCAAGGGTTACTTTCAAGCAAAGGAACCTAGGAATGAACATATCTGATGAGACCTCTGGTTCGTTCATGCTGTATCTTGTCAGCACCAAATTCTGCAGAAGAATGTTGTAGAAGCCTCACAGTAGGCAAATACGGAATAATGAACACTCTATGCTTCTCTTCTGACATCTTAAAAGTAAACTATGTCAACCAGTTCTTTATGAGGTGCTTCAAAATTCTGTTTGATTAGGGAGGTAGAGTTTTCATCAACAGTAAACTACTCAGTAAGGTTGTAATATAATGTGACCATGCAGGCATTCCCTTACTCTGTAAGGCTTTTGAATAAATTATTTTTGGCCTATTTCTTGGTGTGGCACTCACTGAACAATAGTTCTTCCTCGATATTCTCTTGCACAAAAGCTGCAGAAAAACTGAATTTATTTTTATGTAAGTCTCTTGTGATGACAAGTTTGGAAATATTTGCTTTGTTTTCCTGCTTTTTGAGCCCTACCAAACAGCTCACCCTCCATGCATCCATGAAGTATAACATCCCTAACAGACATGCTACATTAACTTTAGATTGCCTTATGCTCAGGGAAAACACTGAAGGAAAGTAAAGCTATCTCTGCAGGTAATCTTTAAATAATATTATTTAGATACCCTATGATTTTGATAATGCAAAACTGCCTCTAGAAGAGGAGTTAACTTGTAGACAAAAGTGACCAAGACTAAGGCACGCTGAGTTTCCTTACTATCTTCACCAGAATCTATGGTAGTTTTTCCAGCTCAGTCTGAAGCAGCCTTCATTTTATTCCATCAACATCCTTACTAGAATGGTCATGAATAAAAGCCTGTGATATTACCATATAAAATGCCTGTCCCCAAGTCACAGCACATGCACTCTTTCAGAACACGTTTCTTTTATTACCTGAAAGAATTGTTAGCATCCAACAGCTCTTGAATTATGCCAGCTTGGCTGACAAGGCTTAAGTCACTTTATTGCAGAAAATGCATTATAAACAAAAACATATCCTCCAACAATTACAATACCAAATTCAGGGCCATTTTGTAACATTTTCATTTATCTCTTTCAGACTGTGCTTTCCAACTTTAGTTACAAATAAAACTAGGTTAGACTTAAGAGATCAAAGAGAATCTTGTTGCTGGACAGACAGACGTAGGATAATTGGCAATGCCTTGATCCCCACAGGGGTTTGCAGTCAGTGTGGTACGTAAAGAGCTATTACAGTTAATGGGTTAGTTCTAATTACACCTTTTCCCCATACACCACATTAAAAATATGCCCTGTGGTGTCAGAACATGCTGCTTGGTCATTCACACAAGACTCAGGCACTCACGATCTGTTAAAACTGAAAGATAGCAAATACAGGGAAGGGACCACATTACAAAGCAGCTGACTTAACTTCTTCCTCTAAACTTTTGCCTTCACAGATGCCATAGATTTCTGGATGGAATCCATCTCCATACAGACAATCACTTTCCCATCATCTCTTTGCTCCTGTAGAATATCGATTTCCAGAAACACTGCATTAAGAAAGTCACCTACTCATAAGAAGATTTGAAATGCCAACATCCCTACTTACATTCCTTCCCATTGAAATCAATCATAAACCAGAGCATGAATTAACCACATGGGAAGTGAAAAACACTACCCTTCTCGTCACACCAGTCATCACTCTAAGCTGCTTGAATCTTTCTGAGGATCATAAAGTACCCGTAAGTGTCAGAAACGGGATTTCACAGGATGAACTACAAGGTCCATCTTGAGGACTCCTTTACTCCTTGTAAATGGAGGTGAAGTATCACAAGAGCAGAACCAAGAGCCCGGTTTTATCTCCAATGTAATAAGGCCACATCTCATATAATTCTCAGCCTCCTCAGCGTACCAGCCTCTTAGCAGGCTGTAAAGCAGACTCTTTTCTGTTGTGACTTTCTCTTGTGCAACTTTATTTTAAAAGAACAAGAAGACAGACCACATTTCTGACAGCTGTATCAGTCCTACAATAATTTTCAGAAACCAGAGAGTAGAATGCTGTCAAACACTAGGTATTCATCAACATGGAGCCAGGAACAAGATTTAGCTTTAAAAATGAAATTTCTCAGGTTATTAGTGATATACTAAAGCACTGGGGTGCTGTATGTATTTTCTATGGCAACAAAGCAAGATAAGCAGCTAGTGATCCAATGAGTATAAAAAAATGAAAATATCTAGAAACACAAAAAATTTTCTGTCCATCAAGTATATCTTTTCACCTTTAAAGAATGCATACAAACTACTCAAATTAGTTAGCACGGCTGCAAGAGACATAAGTGAGATTCAAATGGACTAGCTGCTTCAGTCTGAACAAAAATACTCAGAGTAGGGTAGCAAGACTTGCCTCTAATCTTCTGTTGAAGTTAAAACACCACAAAACAGACCTTTTCCTGAAAATATTTTGGCATTCAGACTGTTAACCTGACATGTGAATACACAGCAACTGGATTTTTCAGTCAGCCTGGTTAGGCAGTGAGAAGAGCACATCTATTTCACATACTTCCTTATATATTTCTTTTCAGCACCAAAAACGCCATCTTTCCCTACAACCATAATTTTGCACTTCAAGCTAAAACCTGCTGTAAACAGCTCAAACCCAGAGGCAAAAACTGATACTAAATTTAAAATCTGGTAGCTAAGCTCTTGCCATGGGCCCATCCATCTTCCATGATCAAGAGACACTTCCTACCAGTTTCTCTGTGGGTGGCTGAGAGACAGTACAGGATAGTGACAAGACACACTATTCTTTTTCCTTAGGCTTATTTCTGCCATGGTTTCAAAAGCAGAAAGCAGTCATCCTGTAGGACTCTTCATTAGAAGAAAGCTGACATTTATGTCACATTGCAAATGCTACAGGGCTTTTCCCACCTCCTATAATAAAAATAAGAAGAATCCCATGAAATTCTATAAAATGAGTATAGAGCTTTTTTTTTCTCCCCATGGCAATTTTAGATTAGCAAAATATCTTTAACGAGAGGAAAAAAAAAAAAAAAAAAAAAAAAAAAAAAAAAAAAAAAAAAAAAAAAAAAAAAAAAAAAAAAAAGCCACCACCACACACGCATGAGCTCTGCACATGTTCCTTTGCAGTTTAACCCCTACAGGCTCCATGTATCTCATGGGAATGCCAGGTGCAAAACTCAGGGCTGAGGATCCTAGTAAGTCACTAAGAGACCAAAAGTGATGACAAGCCCACTCAGTGAAGTCCCTGTGAAATTTGGCACTGCTTGCTCCATAAGAAACATCACCTGTTACAGTGGTACTGCATCAGGGAAATCCCAGAACTCTGAGAAAACCCAGTTACTACCCTAAGTAGTGACAAACCCCACCGATCTTCTCCAATATCTCTCAGGGAGCAGGGAATAATTCCAAAAAACAAGCACCACACTCGGACACAGCACAGGCAAATGTTTCATCAGTACTAGGCTCAGTTTGGAGGGAGAGGTCCTAAACAGACAGACTTCCCCAGCAACTCCGTAACACATGCGTTTGCCGATATTTAAAATACACCGTTAAATCCCTGTCTAAACCAGACATGTCCAGCCACCTCCCCAGGGAGGCTGCTTTCTCCCTTGCAGTGCCCACTGCTGGATATGGAAATACCAAGTTGGAATTGCTGCTGCGTGGCGAGGTAGCTGGCACTGCTCCTTGCCCCAGTTGGGCTGGGTTTTGCTTGCAACCTTCCCGCAGCTCTATGCCCCCCACCCTTCCTCCTTCACCACCGCAGCAGGCTTGTGCTGCTCAAGACACCCACCCAGCTTTGGTTCAAGTCTGTGATACTCCACAGGTGCGGAAAGTCAGACTGCATTATTCAACAGCTTTGTTACAGGGCTAGGAGCCTTACCTGGCCAAACCATTTTACACAACATTTTTAGAAGCCTAAATAACCACTTGCACATCCAGGCTTAGGCTCAGCCTTTAAAGAACTTAAAGCTTAAAAAATTAGCAATCCTCTGTCACTTTAACTCCAGAAACAGCTTAACAGATAAGAATCATTTTATATTAAAATAAGATTATTCATTTAGCCTGACAACCTGGCTATTAAGTTTCATAACTGTGGGATTTCAAATGACTGAACATAAATCTCCCAAATCAGGCAATGTAGAAGCTGATGGGTCCCATCACCACCAAGCGTTTAACAGCTCCAATTCCTCACTGAAGTATCAGAAGGGCACTAGAAGATGGCATGCTTATTGAACAATGCATTTTCTCTTAACAGGTAAAAAATTAAGCAGAACAAACATAATCAGCACATCTTGCCTTTTAAAACATGTAAGTAGCACTTGAAGATCAGAGTGTGGCAAATCCTCATACCAAATCATTAATTGAATTTCGTACTAGGCAGCCATCTCACCTAATGTCTGTTTAATACAAACTATATTTCTTGTCAAGAATGTTCTATTTTGTTTATTTGTTTAAATGATTATATCATAGAAAGAGTGACTGAGGTGATAGTAGCTCTGTAGATAACGTTTTGACCTCTTGCTCCAGCTTCTCTCCTATGTCCTGCCTTAGAACACAAAAGCTCATAAGAGTAGCTTGTGTTTTAGTTAAGTATCAACTGCAATTAGTCAATATGATGTTCTGGGAGCTTGATACAAAACAACTGAAAAAGTTACCTCTTTTTTTATTTATTTCCTGCTCGTGGTTCCTGGGTAAAAGCCATGCATATCAAATAGATGGGCTGCTGAATTCCTGGATGGATTTTACCACCTTGAAAGATCCGAGGTTTTAAATTATTTCCCAGTCTCAAATCTTTCTAATACCTGAGCTGTTGTAAACACATTTGGTGAGTAGGTATCTCTTATTTAGAATAGACTACATGCAAACAAAAGATAAACACGTATGCAGATGCACCCAAGATCATCCTACGTGTTTGGGAACAAAATTCCAGAATAGTAACACCAAGGCTAGATTTGACCTGGAGTCTCCACATACAGTGCTGAATCTTTCTCCCACCTGTAGTTCATTCAAACCTTCCAAGACTTTATTTTATTGTTAGTATTCAAGGTTTTAAATCAGTCCAGAATAAGTCTTGTGGGTAGGGAGAATTGATCAATACAAGCAAAATGCTGATCTTGTCTTCAGAGCTATCTAGAGAGGGAAGGGGTTGTTGCTGGCCACACAGGTATTTCACCGAGCTGAAGAAATCCTCTGTGAGTCTCTGACTTAACAACCTTTCTCACCTTGCAGTTTCAAAGGAACTAATTTGGCACACCATAAAATGTTAATTTTCCAGGTGTTTCCTTAGAGGGAAGACATGACTCTTCTCTTAATAAAAAACGTTCTCAGGCTCCAAATTGTAACCTTTCTTTTTTATTTTTAAAGCAAGCCAGGGGGAAGGGGGATGTCACTTACAATTAGGCAGCAAACCAAAGTCACAGATGGGTGACCTCCACTGTACTAAAATCCTAACAGTCACACCAAGCAATAAATTATTAGAGCCTTATGAACTCAGAAAACAGTAATGAAACTGAAGTACAACACTGTTTTTCTTATAGCCTCAAGGGTTACAGTGGATTCCTAGCAAATCTGGTATTACACTTTCAGTTGTGCTTTCTTGTTCTCATGCAATGGCACAACAGTCTCAAAAAGGACACAGATGCATGGTGAGCCTTCCCTGTACAACCCCGCTGGGAAGCAAAGGCCAATCTACACCTCTGCTTCCTCCTGAGCACATGGTAGCTGCAGGCTGGCAGTGAGTGAGCTGGCTGTAGGGACAGCCTGAGCCTCAGCCCCTCCATCCCATCTCCCTGCCTCAGCTGGAAAAAGGCACACGCTTCAAGAGGTCCTTCAAAATAAACACAGGCTTCAAACAAACCTCTCCCAAGGGTACTTTAGTTGCCACAATCTCCCATCCCGCTAACATGCTTCATGTCAAATGCCTCTCAAGGGAGAAATGTCTGCAGAAGTAGCCTGGGTACACTCAAAAAACCAGAGATGGCACTTTCAGCAGCAGGTCATTGGCATGTGTAAGTCAATATGGCTCCTTTGAGTCTGTGCCATTTGCTTCAGAAAACAATAAGCTATGTCCATTTTTTACTGTTATTCTTTCTTTTTAAATCAATAATCTCCCCTCAAAAGACTGGTCTTTAGATTTCAAGGCCGATGTGGCAGGGGAAGCATGCACAAATATTAAGTTGGAGAGAAAACAGAAAAATATGCAGGAGGGAAGGAAAAAATGAGTGAAAGAGGATGAGAATCAGCTACTTGATTGTGCTTCTGGAGAAACTGCCCTAGTAAGCACAACAACTCGATGTTACCTCTTTGTATCTTATCACATCCGTGTCAGCATTGCCTAATTTATTATATACTTGAATAGCCATATTTGTATTAGTTTCCTCTCCACACTATCAACATTGCTTGCAAAACACAGGCTACAGTGTTTCTCCCATACATCAGCACCACCAATAGCCAGAAAAGAGAAAACAAATTCTGTTTCTGAAGCATACGGTAGGGCTAACAATATCTATACAGCAGAACAAAGGCAGCTGGAGTTCATTTTTATTACCTTTCAAGACAAAACTGCAGATTTGGCTTTGTTATTCATCTGGACAAGATGGCAGGGACATTGCTAAGGATAGATGACAAGAACACTACAAGACGCTATCTTACCCTGTTGAGTTTTTTCCAGGAGGAAATGAATTGTACTTGCAAAAAGCACAAACACTTCAATTTGTGCAAAAAGCTTCAGAGCTGGAGGACCTGGTCCTATACTCTCTGCACAGCACGGCCAACAGGTGCCACAGACACCATGGCAAAGCAGAATCAGGCCTTGACAGAAATACCAGCACTGCTGAAAGCGAGAGACCAGTGAGGGAGAAAGGAAGAGAGAAATTAAACTCACTGCCAGATCAGGCTTGCTGATGTTAAAGCATGTCCCAAATACTATGCTTAACATAACTGCTGCACTGCTTGCAGCCTGGAGAGGGGGGTGGAGGGATCCCAGCCCTCACAAGCTGACAATCCCCCATCAAAAATTGACACCAGTGAAAAACACCACAACTGAAGTCCTTTATTTATCTTTAAAAGAGCTGGAGTAGTCTCCAGGCCGTTCCTTTTCTGTTCTGCTTAGTTACTAGACAGGGATCCTTGAATCACTAATACAACATTTCATCTTAACGGTTAATTTTAAATGCTTTAATCATGGATGGGAGCCACTCCCTCAGCCTCTACACAGACACAGTCTCTGGTTTTATACGGCACTGCCAGAACGAGGATCCAAGACGCACTTAACAAATACTAACATTGCCTTTGTGGCAGGAAAGGTTGCAAGTGGCTGGCATTTGGAGACCTGTTCCAGCAGGGCAGGCAATTTCAGAGACAACTAAATTTAGTAAGTGAGCAAGGCTATGGCAAGAAGAAACTAGAATGTAAAGTCCTTCCCCTAAGTTCACTAGAAACTCACAGTAGGCTGCTCTCTCACTCAGAGAAATCCCAGGCCAGATATTTCTGTAAACTCTTGACCCAAAAAACAGTCATCTTGCTTCCCCTCAAGGCCTTACAGAAGTGCCTGTGCTGTCTCTAGCTCCTAGGCTTTCAACCACTCTTCACTTCTAGATGCGCAAAGGGAGAGAGCCTTCAAACCCAGACCTGCATTTCCTAAGCACTCAAAAGTGTCCGTAACCCTGAGGCACTAGCTCCACAACTCCCACCTGTCTTCAAGAACATAAAGGGATTTATTTATTTATTTTTACACTGAGCTGAAAAAACTGTTTAGTATAATCCCTCTCCAGAGGCTCACTTGCTGGTGGTCATTATCAGCTTTTAACATTGAGCCTCTTGATGTCCCCAGGCAACTGCAAAGTCACATTAGCTTCATTTTATAGGTGGAGAGCAGAGGCAAAGATGCTTACCTCAATAAGAGCAGGGAGTCTCACTGATACAGCCAAGGCACAACACAAATCTCTTGACACGTACCCACACGCTGCTTCTTTCCACAACACACCTAATCCCTCTTCATTACAGAGCCATGGAGGAAACAAAATGCCACCATACATTTAAGCCTCTATAGAGGGAAAGGACCAAGACCCCTGTGGCTTACTGTGCAATAGTAATCAGTACTACTTTCCATGGTCCACTTGCAAGAAACCACTTCTGTCTCAAATTTACCTCTGCTTTTAATCAATCATAGAAGCCCAGTTCACGCTGGGACAATCAGATGAGGTTATCAATTTCACTGCTAACAAGCACTGAGGAACAGAACATAGTTTTCAGTAGGTACAAATGAAGGTGTTAGGCATTGTTTGTGTGCATTTAACAGTGAAGAACAGTTGTGTATCCCTCCCTCAGAGGCAGGCACCCGTGTCCAGGAATGACAACACAGGTATCAGCAGGTCCTCTGAACGCTATGATTTCCTGAAGCCAGTTCAGCCATCCCTCCAAATCAGGAGAAGCATCACTGCTGCCAGGACAGGTACACTGTTGTAAAAACTATATAGGCAAGATCCAAATATGGGTACTAGGGCTGCCCCAGAATAAAAGTTTTGTGAGGCAAGATGAGAATTGAGCTTCTAAGTAAAGTCAGCTACCTCGGCAATGTGCAACAGCAAGATAAAAGTAAGACTTTAAGAACATGTTGGTTTCCTGCTTTTGAAGTGTATTTATGCATTCAGTTGGCAAAGGTAATGGTAGGTAATTTAGAAGGTTGTATTTTAATTCCTACTCATGTCTCAAATGCAATTATTTAAATATAAATAAAAAAATAAATAAAATATTAACGGACTCAAAAGGCTTGATCCTAGTCCCGTTATGTCTGGGGAAGTTTTGCCAATCATGTCACAAGAACAGATTAAGTGAAGAGGGGAAGGAAGGAACTTAGATGCCTGTAAACATGCCACCTTCCCATGCAACACCGCCCAAGGAAGCACATCCTCTGCAACACCTAACAGGACAGTGTGACACAGTAACCCCTTCACTAGGAAAGGGGCTGCATCCATTAGAGTCAGTGTAGGGTAGTCCTCAAGCCATCACCAATCTGCCCTCACTAGCAGGTTCATGGCTATAATCTGAATGGAGTCCTTTCCCAACTAGAAAATTAAAAAAAGATTAATGCATCCCAGGATATCCTCCCAGATAGCCCCTACGTAACCATGCCTTCTCATGTAAGACAGTATGTAAGACACCTCCCACACAAAGGGGTCATCTTCGGAATAGAAAGCAAGGAGAACTACAGTCCTTCTTCTACCAAAAGGAAATCAAGACACAGAGCTCAAGCAACCCACTCAGTCATACAGCAAGCCTAAGGAAAATAGCAGAGCCGAAAACATGTTTCTTTTGTCCCTCCTAATACCTTAACTTTAAAGCAGCTGAATGGCAGTTTTCAGGAAGGAAGGGGACAGGGGGGTGGGAAGTTAGACTTGATGTCTGTGTCAATTAATTCTCATCACTTTTCTTTCGGAAGCTACCAGAAGCAAAATGTTGCTTACAAGAATCTACACTGTCTACATCCTTCACAGTGTAAAGGGGTATGTTCTTTCTTACTCAAAATATGAAAATGTTCTCTATCCTCGTATGATCCCTCAAACTAAGGGGAAATGTAACATTTGACGTAAATCTTCAGAAGGAAACACAAACGGTCCCCATGGAGAGATAACCCCTTCTTCTATCTGCAGCTGTCAAGTTTGACTCGTGACAGAATTATGACCCCAAAATAACATTTTAATAAGTGTTTACATGCTACCACTCTCCAAAGACTAGGCTGATAAAATTCTTCCTCAGAACTAATTACGCTTCAAGACAAAGACACCCTCGGCGGATGCAAGAGTGAAAAACAGAGCAGCACTAGACCATTCTTCAGCAAGCACAGGGCTCCTCCTTGTGGGTGTCTTTCCAAAATTGCACACTTCGCAGGTATTCCCATAAAAAGACGAAAGAAACTGAAGTCATGTGTCGACACGCCTGGAATTTCCACTACCTACGTTAGTTACATTAAAAATATGTGAACATATTAGCATGTCTCCCCTTCTGCCCTTCACCCTGATGGGACAAGGCAAGACAGATCAGCTGGCTGATTTCTGTGGAATTTTTTCTTACTGTGGGGTTCAGGATCAGAGGGCATTGGAAAGGTAATGCTGCAGCAGCCGTCTGGTGTTATTATCTTGTGCTGTACAGACTGCAAAGCTGACAAGATCAGACACTGCCTTTTCAGGTGTACAGGTGAGAAGAAAACACACATGGAGACACATACCTGAAGATCTGAGGGAGATATAGTGTCTTGGCATTCTACATTCCATCCTATGCATTTCAGGCCAGTTTCTATATGCCCTAGACCATGGGAGCAGCAATGAACCAGTATGCAAGCAAAGAGAGATTTGAGGTCTTGCCCTTTTCATCTTAATGTCCAGAAAAAGAAGAGTTCTACTGCTGAGAGAAGCTCTTCAGCTTGGCAGAGATAAGAAGAAAGATTAAGTCCATGCCAGTACCAGTAGAGGTGCAGTTCAGCTTTTGAAATCCCCATATCAAGATTCAGAGTACTGCTACTAGTAAATATTCCCACAGCAATCCTGAAAACATTGGGCATCTCAAACACATCTCTTTGAGGTATCCAGCACACAACGCTTCCCAAAGTAGTCTGGTTTAGAGCCATGGTATAGTCCACTGTTGCATGATTATTCACTGGAGCATCAAACATGTTAGTTGTACGTGTGTTCAAGAAATGAAAAGAGGTGAAGAGACCAGTCCTCCCACAGTCAAACAAGCTGCGTAATTCACTCAAGAAAAGCATCAATTAGGTTCCTCTTGCCTGCACTGTGCCTATCAGAAGGTCATATAGACCTCTCTGTTCTGATGGCAAGACATACTTTCCAGCCAGAATGTATGCCTAATGTATGTTTACTTGCTCTTTTGCAAACCATGGTTCTTTAGCTTCTCCCTCCTCTCCTCCTCCTGTCATTGTCACCCCTAAACAGCCAGCCTCCAAGCCTTCATTTGGCTGGTTAAACAAGAAAAGTTGTTGTTGTCTGTTCTTGTACCTTATGGCTCAATAGACCTGGGGCTGTGCTAACACCTGTCCTAGTCTGAGTTTATCTTCCTTAACATGGAGTACCAGAATTATTAGAGAAATACACACATATATATATCAGAATCAGAGATCAGCTTCTCCAGAGCATTAATTCTTTCCTGTCTTCAGTGGGAATACGATATCAGAAACATCATCCTACATTACTTTTGATACCAGGATGTCATGGCTACATATATACTGATGTATACCTGTGGTCTTTCCCAGTCTGCAAATTCCAATTAGCAAAATAAATTCTTGTGCACTACGGTGAAACTGGAACAAACAGCTTCACATCTCTGGAATCACTGTCCTCATGAAAGTTATTGAAACGACTATTTTACAGTGTTCACCTGCTGCTGTATCAGCAGCAGAAAATTGTTTATCTTCTGCCAAAGGTTTGTTACTCTGGTTAGCCTTCAATGTTCATACTGTATTTAAAGGAATGATCAATATCATTTTGAACTGTAACAATTAAGAAACAATATTCCTTGACTTCACTAGTGATTTCTGAAATCTACCCCTCTAATACTATATTTACACACTCCAAAGAGATTCTGTGCCCTCATCTCTGGAATTGCCTTTGTAGGAGCTGAAGAAACTTCAGGGACAGAGCTGTTGGCCCCAGCAAGCTCCCCTTTGGTACAACCTGTGATGTTCTCCAGAACCTCTGACCAAAAGCATCCAGAACTCCACGACAAAGAGATCTCAGTGCACACCTGGCCTGTCATCCTTCCAGGAAATTCATGTTGTCTGCTTTCAGCACAAGGTCTGTGCTATAAAATAACTTTTACTTTTTCAGGCACGTACAATATATCACATTATCACACCTGAGTTTGCGTATTAGTCCAAAGTGCGTGCTGTTCATGTTTAATTTGTTTACTTGTACAGAACCTAGACAGCACTTTGCTCTGAAAGAGTCACATGCAAAATCATACATCAACTAAAGAACGGGCAAAACTGCATCAGTACACAAGGTTGGTATCTCAAACTAAGCTTAGGGCTGTTAGGGATGATTACAGCTTCAAAAGCATATTTTCATTAAGAAAAAAAAAAAGTAATGGTCCTTTAAAAAAATAAAAATAAACACCTTTATCCAAAATTTAAGCCATTACCCTAAGGAACAGTAAGTATAGCATCTCTCCATTGGTGCAGAATGGCCTGTATTTAGACTGCCTAAGAATGATTAACAAGAGCTCTCTAAATAGTCATTTAATTTCCAAGATGGCTGTGTAACCTGCAGTGATACCTTACTTCATCCTACAGGCTCATGGAAATCTTCCACCCTGGATAAATAACCTGAGTGAAAAAGACCATTTCATCTGCTGATGATAACAAATAAATAAAAACCTTGCAATGGGAAGACGAGCCCGGCCCTTTCAGCTATGTAATGTTGCCATCTAGTGATCACCTCGAGATGTTACGCACAGGAGGCCCCACCTGCTTGTGTTTCAATCTTCTGGCCTTACCCAGCATCACCAGGGAACCTGACACCTGCAACTTCGTCCTGGCTGACAGAAGTCAGTCAAACCAATTTGTAACAGTGCTGGAGAGACATCTTTTCTATATATGCAGAATATATACATCTTCAGGGCAAACTGATACACACCAAACATTGGCTCCTAATCCATTGACCAAAACAGATTTTGTTTGCCCTGCTTAAGGCTCTAAGTTAACGGTGATCCGTAAAGACAGCGATAATAGAAGAAATTGCCTGCAAGTCAACAGTGAGTATAACTACTGTAAACTGGAAAATTTTCAACATTTATTCCATATTCAGATTTGAAAACTCAGCAGATAATCATTTGCTATGATTGCCCTTGGCTAAAGAGCAGTTTTCCACAACAGGAATAATACAGATACCCAAGACATTAAAAAGGAGAGGGGGAGAACAATAGGCAACAATTTAAAAAAAAAAAAAATAATTAAAAAAAAAAAAATCACCAAGTGGAGAAAAACAACCAGGGAAAAGGCTTTAAGGATGAAAGCAAACCAGAATCCAGTCAACGTAGAGAGCTTTGAAATACCTGGCAATGCCAGCACTGGGCAGTCTGAGAGGCAATATTTGTGTGGCAGTGGCTGTGTTGCATCACAGGATATTTTGAGAGGCAGATATAATGATGATTTTTATCCTTTGATCTGCTTATTTCTGACTCAGATGGTGGCCAATGGAGAAGATCACTGGAGTTTGGGAGGCTCCAGATAGGCCACTTAAATTTACTGCTACTCTAAAACTCTGCTGTGCCTGGGCAAACAGTAGGTCTACACAGCTTCACAGGGAGAAAACAAAAGGAATCACTGACTTATGTACTGTCCCTTGCCAAACCCTGGATTGCTGGCAGATAGCACTTTCAATTAAAAAAAAAAAAAAAAAAAGTCATTCAAAAACTGGAATGAGAGAAAACTGGGCAGTAAGGTTTTACTTTTGACCATTAGACAGTTTAAAATATCCCAGGAGGAGTCAGAGCTAGAAAGGCCAAATCATCAAAAGAACCAAATTAGTGGTCCGAGTTATCAAAATGAAAAAACTTGGAGAGAAAGGCAGCAAGTGAGCACAATAGTACAATGATTCAGATAAAACAATGAAGAGTTGTTTACCTGATGTCTCGTTATTCTTGACTATTTGACAAGGCAATTACTGTCAACATTAAGCACTTTCTTACGTCTTTCAGGAGACAAGGTCTAATTTTGCATGCTTTTGAAGAAGTTCATCACACCAAAATGTCAAGAATAACTAATGAGCTTTTTGTAAACACTCAGCAGAAAATCCATTTATAGGGTCAGCTGCATGTGCATACAGCTCCTTCTATGCAGGCTTCTAATTTGCTGTCCTCCCTTTTCATTATTTGAACAGTTATAGTGGGAGTATAAGTATTCTTCAGAAATAAATAAATAAATACAAACCTAAAGCAAAATAACCTGTGGAAGAGAAATTATCATCTGTCTGCCTTTTCAACAAAGACGTACTGAAAAGACCTATAATTATCACCTGAGAAGATGCACACTGCCTGCAAAAGCCAAGTACTCTGAAGAAGCCAGCACAGCAACAGCTGCAGATATTTGTTTCTCTCTCCCTCCATTCTAAGTATAAATTTCTCATGAAAAATTTTACCTGAATGCAGATCATGAGCTGATGAAAGTGTATTGTCTATTTTCCTGACCCGAGGAAAGAAATTAATTTAGAACAGATTTCATGAGTTATCCTCCCTCCATCCTTTTTTCTGCTCTTCTGAATACTGTTCAACTTTTTTATTCATTTTGGTGCTGTGAGAGAAAGATTCAGAACACTAGCAAGCACTATTGGCTGAGGGTCTGACGCAAAACATGCAACAAAAATTGACTATATTCTTTCTTACATCGTACTGTTTCTGAGCACAGAACTCAGAAGAACTGTTTTTCAACTGCACTTTAATCATTATCTACTTCCTTTTTAAATCTTATAGCTGAGCGGGCTCCTTCTCTTAGGCTGATTTTTTTAGACAAACTAAGTCCATATTTTGGATTCAGCGCCAACTAAAATGCAACCAGAAAATAAAGACTGGGACCCAAGTCTGCCACTCCATGAGCACTTGCTGAATCAAGCAGCCCACAAAATAGAGGCAGAAAAACAATTTCATCTCTGCACCTGCAGAGGGTTCAGACATTATTAAATATCTGAGCTGCTTCACTTGTCAAGAAAAGGATAATCCCTAAGGTGTACAGAGGGACACTGCAGACAACTGTGGAACTTCAGTCAAGCAAAGATGCCCTTGTGTAAGTTAGAAACCTCCAGGGTTTAAACAGTAGCTATACAAAGATCTTTGTGTCATAATTCAGGATCCAAGAACCTGAATTTATCCTAAATCCAACTTCAAGCACATAAATTTCAACTTGCACTTGGCCTTGTCCCTGCCACGTCTCTGTACAATGAGCCTTGAACTGTAGGGAGGTTCCCAAACTCTGTGGGACCACTAGCACAGTAACCACAGCCAAGAGTTGCAGTAGGATTGCTCAAAGGGAGGTGAAACTGGCACAACCCTGCAGCAACAGGGAACAAAACCATTCACATGCAAAAGATATTAATCCACTTTAAGTCTGCAAAATGGCATGCCTCAAAATTGCTTCTCTTGCTCTAACAAGTCTGCTACGGGGATAGACTGATAGAGGATCTTTGAGCCATCTTACTCTGTATCTGTGGTAATGCTTTGCAGACTTTATGGCCATCCAACAATACCCTTTTCCTTCTGTATTTGGCTCTGCTCAATACTTTGCAACAATTTTGGTTCTCTGTCTCTCCAGAGAGTTAAAAGGATATAGACTTTAACTCAGGAGAGAAATTAAACCTCTAATTAGACAAGGTGCGTCTAGGATTGCATTCCCCAGGAAACCTAAATAATCCTGCTTTCATTTTGCAAATTTATAAATTATTAGAATGCTAAACCTGTAAATAGGAATTAGTCAGAAGCTTAAAACCGTACTGAAACACCAGGAATGAGTGCATGCTTCCCACGCTGAAAACATCCCACGAAGCATTAAATTCCTGATCCAAAGCTCAGCGGAATTAGTGAAAAGAGACTCATAGGGGTTTTGGATCAAACCTGAAACCCTGCAGGCGTACAGCATTTAACCAGACAGAGCTGCCCTGGCTTGACAGAAACAGCTCCGGAGCAGCAGATTAGCTTACCCAATAAGTTATATGAGCTTCCCAAGGCCCATGTAGAGGCTTTGCCTAAAGGATGAGAGCATGAATAAAGCCGGAGCTGTGCTGCTAAGTGCCCCGAACAAGAAAAAGTCTGCCTGCAGCTCGGAGGAAATTAAAGTGCAAAAGAAGAAACAATTTTCTGAAGGTCACAGCAGAATCAGAATTACTATATATGTTGTTTGAATCCAGTTCTTGTGGCTCATCACCTAACCTCAAGCTCTGCCTGCTGCATTGGAACGTTTTATGCTTCACCCATCCTCTCTGGCTAATGCTACTGATGCAGGGAAAAGTAGGTCTTCCTGAGATACACAGACATCAGACTCACCCTTCGCAAGGAAGAAAAAGGTTATCCTGATAGCTCTCCTGAGCAGATAGATCTGTGGAGAAAGGTTACTCACATGCAAATCAAAAACCCTCAAAGGACAGAGCAGCTCATATCTTAAAGGGTATTTCTGTGCTATTGGTTGGATTGTTTGACTGTCCAAGAAAAAATACCCATGGAAGTCAAGCAAATGGCATTTCGGATTTATCCATGCTAATCTATAAGGATGAAACCTGCTGACATTGGTCAGTTAAGCATCCACTGATTTTCTCAATCATAGAACAAATGCTGACATGTCAGCAATTAGATAAAAAAAAAAAAAAAAATGCCTTTTGAGGCACTGATCCACCTGAGCATCTACCAGGGAATTCAGAGAAGTCATGGCCCATATTAAGGTTATTATACAAAACGTTTAAAAAGGATGCTGCCTCTACCTTATACTAGATATACTAGAAGTTAACCATGGAAAATAACTACACCTCCAAAAGGGAATGAGCTTTTCTAATGTTGGTTCAGAGTGTACACAATTTTCCCTAGCACTAGTCTATACTCAACTTAGTCATAAATCTCCATGGACAAAGCAGCCATAACAGATAGCAAGCATCTCAAAACATCAAAGCAAAGAAATACTAAAGAAAGGTGACTTTGAGAATCACATGGCAGCTAAGGACAAAGCAAATATAACTTATATTAGCCAAAGGAATGAAGTTGTGTAAAATGAGACTTACATCCTACTATTTTAGACACATGTTGACATATACAAGAAAGAAAATACTGTTAAAAGCCAGTTTTCAGAGCCTACTTAATATTTGGCTATTAATTCAAACAAACAGGAAAGCGAATCTCTCATTAAAGACAGAATCCATGTTTCAAGTGTGCAGTAGCCCTTAGCTCTTCTTTATGCAGTACTTTTAGCTACTGATACTACATTTCCTCAATTTACCTAGTTTTTATTAAATGATACTCAGCACAGATTCCAAGGCTGTAGCCATCACACAATTCTCAAATTTATGTCTTAGAAAAAAAGTAATGACTGGAAATTGATGAAGGGTTGTTTATCTGGTTCAATTTTTAAAACAACTCAAGGCAGATATTTTCATTGCTATCCATCATCTTCTATATTAGCCACTGAGATTAGAGCAGATGAAGTACAGCCTCTAGTCCATCTTTCTAGTTTATTACTCACAGGAGAGAACCCGATTATCTGAAAATAACAAATGTTTAAACTGTTCATAAGATAAGAGTAGGACACTGGTCTAGTTGCATCTAATAATTTTCTTCCTCTCCAGATTACAAGTTAAGATTCTGTAATCCATTTCTATCTAACAGATAGGGGTGTGAGAGTGGTTCTAGAACACCACAGAAGTCTTCGTATGATCCTTTTATACTTAAAAATTAGATTCCTCGCAGAGGGTTCTCAAGACATCTTATACACACACACACGAAGCTTTTGCTTTCTGGCAAGAATCTAGCTAGAATATTCCACTGCAATTCCAGGTACACGCATCTGGAAAGATAAAGTGTATCATTTTTATTTACAAAATAAATCTGTTAGGATCTCTATGCAAGTCTGGCATTACCTTCTACAGCTTTGTGGTGTGGGGTTATGGAACTGTTCCTCTATCTGCCAAGCTCCACCCCAGTGCCCTGCTGAAGTTCCACTGCAGGACAGTCTGGTGAATAAGCATCACCAAAAACTTGGTGTGATCTAAACTGGAAGTTTCTAATACCAGCATTGCTTAGAGTTTCTAAATAAAATCATGTAGCTAAAAAAAAAAAAAAAAAAAAAAAAAAAAAAAAAAAAAAAAAAAAACCAAAAAAAAACAAACAACCAGATGAGGGGCAAAGGAGAGGTCTGTAGTGCCTTTTCTGGTGTGAGCATCTTACAATGTTATTATTAGAGCTCAAGCCCATTTGAAGGTTTACATAAACATTTAAGATAGTGATCTCATTCCATGACAGGCAACATTAAAGTCACAATACAACTGCAGTGACACAAATACAAGGGAAATTCCTTCAAGAATTGACTAAGTGTAAATTACATCTGCCCCTGCAGTGTATGTGCTGTTTGTCATACCACATGAAACCTTTGAGGAGTATGGCAAACACAGCACAACAGTGAAACTCACACAGAGAAATGCACAGAGGCTGCCTGGGGGTGCATCTCTTCAGTGCTACCCAAGAATATTTTGCGTTAGCATGTAGCACACTGCCTGCTTCCTCTGCTGTGAGCTCATAAGTGGTGATCTGCTCTTGTTCAAAGAAGCCCCACGGCAGAGCTGTAAGGAATGTCCATAAATGAGCAGCGCAGCTGTGAAGGGCAGCCACTGGTTTTAAGACCTCTGGCAGCATGCAATATGGTGGCTTTTCCACAAAAGGCTGGCAGAAATTGAACACATCCTCAAGATATATTCAAGAAAACACACAGAAAAAGTGTTATGAATTCTTGGATAAGAAGCACAGCTTAACAAAGTTATTAGGCCAACAACTTAACAAGGGCCCACTGGTGGTTCTGTGGCTCTTCATGTGTGCCTTAAAAAAAAAAAAAAAAAAAAAACCAAAAAAAACCCCCAAAACCTCCTTTTACTTTTACAGGCCATTGTGAACTGCCTAGAAATACTGGACTTGAATATGAATCCCTAATCGCAGCCTCCTACACGTTTGCACTGCACCACATCTAGAGGTGTCACTCACTTTGAGGGTCAGGCATCTGAGGGCTGAATCATGTAATGCACTGATATTGAAGACATACCACCCACTTCACTTTGCTCAGCATAGTACATACAGGCAAACAACTCTGAATTTGACAGCCTTCTACTGGCAGCCCTGTACTGCCATGTCTTAAAATTACAGTCCATGCTGGAGGTAAACAGAGGGGAGGAAGGCAAGAACTGACCCTGCAATCAAAGTGAAGTCTGCAGCCTGGCATTAGCACTCTCAGAGAGTTCATTATATCCCACACAACCCACAGAAATATGTACTCATATATTCCTCATTCTGTTACAAATATTTTTAAATGCATAACCAAAATACTTTCTAGTGCTCAATATTTCATATGATGCCAGAAGGCAGAAGTACTTCACAAAGCACTTTGAGATATTTAGAAGTTTTAGAAGTTTTTAGAAGTTTTTTAGAAGTTTTTTGTGCAGTTCAGACTGAAATGTGCTGTACTTTGTGTCTTTGCTATGCAGGGTCTCCAGCAAAAACTTATTTTATCAGTAGCTAATGCAGGAGTGACAGAATGTAGAACGTAAATTTTTGCTTCCCACTGTGGCGTGTGCATAATATGAAAAACTTCAGAGATAGTGGACCTTGGCATTTTGCACAGTTGACTGAAGGAAAGTTTTTTATAACAATTTAGTTGAAGCAGAAGGAAAGAAGGAGCTCTTTGGTCCTTTTTAGTTACACTGTAGTTTCACCTAAAGGTCTGAGAAGAGAGTTGATGGCTGCTGTGACAAGACCTCTGCTGTTGTGGATGCGTCTCAATCAGTGAAATTTGGGTTTTTTTCCCCCCTCCATTCACACTCATTAATGTTCTGGGATGCTCCATATGAAAGATGCTTCTATAAAAATGCATATTATTCTACTAAACATCTCCATGTTTATCAGGTAAGAGACTTTATAAGCCTAGCAATACCCTACACTGGCAGAGTGGCTTTTGATGAACTGGAGCCTGAATCTGAATCCTAACTACAAACACACCTTGTCAGAGTGAGCAGGGTTACAACTCCAGATCTACATTTCTCAGCTGGTCACATTATCTAAAACAGGACAGACCAATCTCAGATATAAATACACTTGCATTTTAAGGAATTAAACATTTGGACTCTTTTCCTAATCAGGGATCCAGGGTATTATAATTCAATTAACATTACATCACTGGCAGAATATGCTTTTGAAAACTAATGGCATAACTTTGCTTTTGAAAACTAATGGCTCAGCAATGGCCTGTATGCAGGTAATATTTTAATGGGATATTGGGAGGAACAAGAGACATTCCTCAGCAACAAACCTGAGGCCTTCATCCTGCTGAGGAAGGCCATCTTTGAACCAGGAGCAGCAGTGACCACTTCCATTCTGAACCCACAAGAACAGCTGCAGCCCTCCAAGACAAAGGAGCTTGGAGCAAAGGTAAAAAGGAGAAAAGGCAGTCTCAGCTTTAACGGGGGCAGTCTCAGCAATAATCTCCTGGAGGACTTTAGGGTTAACTCACCTTAAAACCACTCATTTATCTGGAGGGAATATTTTATCATTATTTGAGATCGAGGAGAGTGGTGGATGAAGGGTGAGGGAGACCATGATTAATGGACTTAACCTAAACAGTCTCATAATACAAACGCTCTTACAATAAACCTCTCCTGTGGTCTGTAGAGGACCTTAAACTAAGCCTGTTCTCACATGTTTTTCTGAATAGGGATTGATTTAAACAAGTGCTTTTTCTTAAAGCAGGGCCTTAAGTAGCAGGTAAATCAATAGAAGCATTTATCAGGAAAAGGAAAAAAATCAGTTACTTTTGATTCAAAATTAACACTGTGGCCAAACTAGGTTCAGAATACATCCTTCTACACAAACAAAATTAGAATTTGTAGTGGAAAGCTATGTAATATAACTAGATAATTCTTAGCACGAATCTTTCAGTATCAGTATAAGTCTTAAAATCTCCCTACAACTAAAGTGTTGTCAAATTTCATTAGCAGTAAAACAAAACAAAACAAAAAAATCAGTAAACCCAGTACTGGAGATAGACTGTTATTTAGCCAGTCAATAAACAGTAACTACAGGAGTTTCAGCTTTTGTTTGAGGATTAGTAGGACTGACAATGAGACACTAACAGCAGTAATAATCCTGCACAAATTGCTTCTTAAAGTACTTCTGTGTAAAAATAGCAGTAACTACACTAGTACCTAATTATGCCTTGAGTACACATGCACAGTCTTGGAACAACATGTAGCATAGAGTGAGCAGCAGTCTTCTGCAGGGTGAAGAAATTGGCTACAAAGTGCTGATACCTTGGACTTTTTTTGCTACATTTTAACTCATAGACAGACTCTCCCATTTTATTCCCTTACCTGCTACCTTCTTTTCCTCTTCTCCATCTCTCTGCTCCCTTTGGTTCCCTTCTGAAGAAGCTGGCTTGCGGTGATTAGCAAACCTGTGACACCTGCAGGTTGCAGCATTAAGCTCACCTCTTCAGCCGGCCTTCCCCAGAGGATCAGAGGCAAGCAGGGCTTGTGTTGTTGAATACATTCCCTGGAATCTACAGTGGGAACAAAAAGACACTTTAGAAGCCAAGAACTGGGACACTGATGTTCCCAGAGCTGCTGCATGCCAAGATTTCCATGTAACACTGGCACGTCTGGGAGCTCTTTAATCTGTTCTCTCCAGAAGGCTAGAAATGACACTGCAAACTAGAGATTACCCACCTGTTCTCCTTCCAGGTACCAGTAGCAAAGTGCCATCAAAAGCAAACAAACTACCTCTTTTCCTATATTTTCTGTGCTGCTTTAGGTGTCTTCACACTGACACAGGGCAGGGGGGACAAGGCAGCAGTAAAAATCATACCGTGGTATCCCACAGCTGCCTAGCCTTCAGACAAGGGTTAGGATACAGCACAGGCAAGTTACGCTGGAAGCTGAAAACTACAGGAGGATAATTGGACAAAAAAAGGTACAAGCAGAACAGTGGGTTGTACAGAATTTTTTAGCAACCCTCAGCTACCTTTTCCTACCATTCATCTTTTTCAAACTGCTCCAGCCTCCCTTCCTTGTCATTTATTTCCCAGCAGTTCTGTTGCTTGTCCTGAGAGATACAGAGGTGGTGGACACAGGGTACTGCTCTCATAACCAGCAAGTGTAGGACACACAGGCTGAAGAGATTAACATTACTCTGGAAGCAGACATTTCCATTTGACCTTGGGATCATATTGTTCTCATGCCCTTACATCCGTATATTTTCATTCACTAATGTCTAAACCAGCCAGAATCAGATGGACATTCCCCAGCCTCCCTGAGGACCCCTGACGTCGTGTGCCTGTCTGGCGCGCACCCATAGGATGGGGCTCCACACTGGGCACAGCAGCAGCAGCCATTTCCATTCGAGAAATACAGCACAACGCAGAGTTCAGCAATTAATGTACAATTGCAGAATACCACAGACCAGTAATTCCCCCCCCTTCTTAAGTTTCAGCTCCTCACCTCCCATCCCTCAACAGCATGTACCTTGGCCCACTCAATGTCATGCTCCCCCTGCCTGGCACAATTAATTTTGATTGTTTTGACCTAAGTGCAACAGCTTCAACAGGAGAGTGGCTGAAGTCCCCGTATGTCACAGGAGCCTCTCTGCTGTAACGGTGCAAAAATAGATTGAGCTTTTTGCTTTCACTCTGCCCAGAGAAAAGGGTTATCACAATACAAACTGCAATCTGACATTTACAGGGTAGGATCACGCCACGTTTCGCTGAAGGGCATTTTGACAGGTCTCTTCATATATTACTTTTGCCTGAACTTGGTAATCAAACATATGATAGAACGAAACTAATACTTACTTGACTAAACCAGTACCAGCCCCTCAGCAACCTGACTGTGTTCCCATGGCACAAAACAAGAGCACAATATGAATTCTCTCCTGTTCCCCTCAATAGAAAGGGACTTGGAGCATTTTCCGGTACACACAGGAGAGCACTTAAAAGGTCAAACTCACCCCCAACAGACTGATGCTAATGCCACGAAAGCAGCTGTTTTTAAGGAGAGCATTTATCCGAGAGGAGACTGTGGCACTGCTCTTCTCTCATATTTAGTTTCATGTAATAATATGTATGGTCCAAAGAAGGAAAAAATAATGGGTTTTTTTGCTGTAACAATCCCCACCATCCAGCTATGGTCTCAAAGGTAAATACAGGTCCAAACTTTCTCCTCATCCCCAAATTAGCTCCTAATTAGAGAATTAAATGTATGACAGTCTCATACAAACACTTTTATAGGATAAAGCAGAAAAAGACGGCTACAAAGATGTCAAGCACGTGTCCCCATAAGATGGTTTACTCATATTTAAGGGGCCAAAAAACCAAATTGATTTTACTGAATACATGGCCAATTATTCATAGCATCAGAATTAACAGAATTCAAATTATAATGGATTTCTTAAAAAGGGGACTGCTGAAGTAATTACACAAGGCATTCTAAATGGGAAACAATGCCAATTGCAAATTTCAGATGTTATTTTATGCAAATAATGTAGCTGTAATTTTCTGAAGTATTCCATTGTGAGCTGAATTGTCCATTTCTGATGCTATGAATAATTGTGTACCCATTTATTTCTAATAACCTATTATTTATGTGCAATTTCTTTTGTCCTTCTAAATGCTATGAAGCCATTTACAGAAACCACCTACATGACAACTTACCAATTACCCTTACAAAACCTTGTATTGCTTTGGATTAGTTACACGCATAATTAAATACCAACTAACTATTATGTTCATGTAAGTTAGCAAAAGTCTGCCAACCCCAGCAATATAATAATAACCATGGACCAGTAGGCAAGAGGAGCGCAATTTGCTCAATGGGATCTTGGCCTAACTTTTAATTTCTTTAGTTCCATTTTTTTCTGTACTTACATTCATTCTTTTGCAATGAGATGCTGAGTTTGGTCCGATTTCCCTCTTTTTCCAGCTGAACTGCTCCTTAATCAATGAACGTGATTTGCCATATTGATTCTCCGGATACGCTTTCCTTGGTGTGTTAGCCTCCACTTCCACTTCTGGGACACCGAAAGGCTGCAGAATCACTGTTCCTGAGCTAACACTGTCTTGTCTCTTTCTTTCACCCTCAGTGATTTTGACTTAATTCTGGACTTTGAGCAGTTTTCCTTCTGAAGCAAACTCGGGCTACTTCTGTTATTGTTATTCTGGAGTGTCTGTCATGTTGGCAAACAGCTTTGCATTTACAGCAGTTAATGATGATACTTATTCTACTGCATTACATAGTTGTCTGTCTTTATTAATGTATTTTTCATCTCTTTCAGTGCCCTTGGGCTTTCAGTATACAGTTCATTTGTGGACAAAGCACTTGTATGGCCCTATATCATAAACTATTCAAAATGCTGGCAGTGAAAAATGCAACACGAGAGAGCCCTAGAGGGCTGGTCCTGCACTGCACAAACCTTTGAAATCACCCATGTATAAAACACACACTCTGTCTCTTGTGCTTCAGATTGCTTATTTAAAACAGCTACAGTCAGGGCACAGGGGCTGGAGAGGCATAAAATGGCCTGCAAAAGCAATTAAGTGCCACAGAGACGTTCACATTTGATAACCACAGCAGATGTTTTATTGCCCTGTTTACTCCTCCGCCATGAATACTGTGTGCCGCGGTCCGACAACAGGAGGCCCGAGCAAACCCCGGCGCTCGGACAGATTTGTTGCTCTGCTGAGGGTCTGCAGCACACACATATTTCCCACTGGCCTCACCATCCAGGTGGTCTTCACAAGGCTTTTTGCTCTGAATTATACTCTCTGACCGTATGGGGAGCACATTCATCAAACACGTACAGCCTTCAGACCTGCTCTCCTGTCCACGCTTGCTTGCTGTGTGCTCCTGTTCCCCCACATCCTGCCATGCCATGTTGTTTCTCTCTGGTAAGATAGCAGCCAGGCTTTACTGCTAGAAAATAATTTAGAAAGCATGAGGGAACCATGGCCACACCAGGCAGGCCAGCACATGAGGTCTGTAGGACAGACATAGGTCACCGGGAGGGGAACCAACTCCCGCATGCATTTGTCCCAGGGTGGTCTGAGAGCTGAACTGTATTTTTCAGACACAGGAGAACAACTCCTCTCACCTTTAAAAGTAGGCCACGCAGCACTGGACAGCCCAAGAGAAAAAAATTCCTGGAGGCCTGCAGGCTGTGGCAGCCATGGAAGACCCCACTGTCCCACTGCTCCAGAGGCAAGGCCAGAGGGGTTTTCCCTCTGCAACCTCCCCTCAGCGCGGCAGGGCCCCCAGGCTCATGTCTGAGTTGACACAGCCAGGCATCCCCACCCAATTTTCAAGGGACTGAAGTGCAGGGAAGCCCAGGCTCCAACGCTGCTCCCTGTTCCACTCCAGTTAATGTCCCGTCCTTTTGAGGCAGGGCAGCCCTGTTTAACAGGGAGACAAATTAATGGTGCCTTGGTGGAGCCAGCCTCCCCAGGGCCATGCCCCAGCTCCCCTCGGCACGGGCAGACCGGCCCCCACCGCCCCGCTCACCCACTGGCACAAGGTCTCACCACCTTACAGCCTCGTGGCGTAAAGCTTCTGAGCACCACAACATTAAGGTATTTCTTCTCTGGTGACACACAAATGGCTAACGGTGCCTGTGCTACCATAGCAGCAAGAGAGTCGGGTGTTCAGAAGCTTACACGTTGCAAGTGAGAACAAACACAGGGGCTTGTCAGAATAACTAAATAAAGAAAGAAAAAAAAAAAAAAAGAAGCAGCAGTTTTCTAAATAAATAACAGTAAAGAAAAAACAAGATTCCATGCCACCAGTAATAAACAGAGTGGCTTGTGCTGAGAGACCAGAACAAAAAAAGACACTTGTAGTCAGCATAAATCCTCACCCAAAGTATGAAAGAAGAGACCGGCCCAGTCATATGCAGAAGTTATTCTGATCACTCTCTGTGCATGCAGAAAAGAAATGAAGAGGGAAGAATAGAAGTGCTCCATTTGCAGTTGTTTATTGGGATTTTTTTTTTAACGTTTTTGGAGACATGTGGCTAATGCCTAAGATTATCTTGTATTTCATTGTTTCCCCTGATTTCCCCTGAATATAAATATATTGCCTATGGCTATATCAGAAATACACAATAATGAAACTATGACTTCTTTACCTGCAAGGGAAATGTTAATGAGTGTTCTAGTAATGCAAACAGCTTTATTGGCTTGTAAAATGCAAACCAGCAGGGAACTCGCTGGAAACCCCACAAGCATATGTCTATAAGCTTATACTGCTCACAAGTACACAAGCCTCCCAAAACACCAGTTTCCCAACCTCCCTTCATTTCCCAACTACTCCTGACTGCCTCACGTTTTGAACAAAGTCAAAGACTAGTTTTCTATCTTCCTCAAGCCTCTAAAGTTTCTGCAGAAGCCAAATGATCAAATGAAAAACTTTCCATTCAGATGCAAACTGAATATTTTATCGGCTAATAGTTCATATTATTCAACCTACAAGTATTACCAAGTGCGATGGCAATACAGGACAATTGTATCCATGACCATACACATCTGAATATAAATAACATTTTACCAGAGTGCTCTAGCAATGCACTCAGACACAGTACTGAGACACTTTGCTCTCATTCATAATGTTGTTGGTCTCCATTTCTCTCTTTTGCATCAATCCCAACAATACAAGCTTCCGTAACAATCACTGACCAGTCTCATTTCAACACTTCCAGCTCCAAGCTCTGCAGTGTGTTAAAAGTAAAACAGAAGGTGCTAATCCCCACCGAAGGCGATTGTTCACCCAAAATTCAGATCAAAGTGTTAGGACTTTAACAAAAAAACCCGTTAGAATACAAGTCCAGGCATTTTCTATCCTAACAAGATTGCAATGACTGTATTTCATGTCCCTCTTCATTATAAATCCATTTGGCATACTTTCTAATAGCCAGCCTACCCTCAGAAAAAAATTACTTGATGTTCCTGTGGATGTCATATGTGCCCTGTACTTCTACAGCACTTCTATTGTAATTCAACATTAATTATCTTTCCAATTAATGTACTGCATAATGCTGCAATATGAAATGCTCGCATTTTGTAAATGAGAAAACTGAGCTCAGTTCTATCTGCTTTGATCCCATTTTATTTCTATTATAATTCAGTATTAGAATTCTTTTCCTTTTGTTTGGGTTACTGACACCCTGAACACACACAAGGGAGTCATCTCTTGCATACAAAAGATAAATTCATGCTTCTCTTTTCTGAGAAGACCTCCAATTTCTCTTTTTCACTATTATTTTAATATACTTTCCTGCCTTATGATTGTGACTGAACAGCTCATAAGGGAAATGGAGGTGACAGAAGTACCAATAGAGCAGCAATTACCAGTTACCATAAATGTAGAGTTCATAAATACCTACAACTGCTGGAAAATGGTAAGTGTGAAGTAGGTCACCAATACAGAAAAAAAAAATGCAATCAAAACTGTGGTCAAGGAGTGAAAAAAACTCTTTTTTAAAAGCTGAATGACCCAACATATTCCTTAAATGTTGTGTGTCAAAAATGCCATTTAAAGTTTTACTGCTGAGTTCAATAACAAAAAAAAAGTATAAACGAGAAAACGTATATAAAGTATAATATATAGAAACAGAAAATATATATCCAAAATTGCTCCCTCTCTGTATGACTGAGAGAACATACGACGTGATTTTCCACAATGAGGAGTTTAAGTTTTCTGTCAGGTTTGAATCTTTTGTTTAGCTTAGCTGGTGTCAATGCTGCAGCCACTGTGGACTACTGGATTTCAGTTTCAATGTCACCATCTCAAAGCACTTTACAGTGCTTTTTAATTCTGAATGTGTGTAAGTGCTGAAGGAAGGTACAAATTCTCCCTTTCTCCAGTGTCACTATGTTTAGCTTTCTTCCCTGTTACCCCTCCACACCATTTTTAACAGAACCAAACTTACAACATACAGAAACCTGCAAAAAAAATCAGTCATTACTCAGACTAGTCTAACACTCGATGTTCTTTAATGCTCATCATCAGCTGGCAATTACTGAGTACGTGAATATGCGCTGAGAAGAATGAGCAGATCAGACTGAAGGAATTTAAGAATGTCACCTATAAAATACTCCCTCAGATAGCTAAACAACCTCAGCTCAAATAACCTTGCTGGACAAAAGGTGTAAAAATTTAAGAGTAGCTGGTTTAGCATCTTGAGACAGAATTTCCTCTTGAACTGCCCTGGAATACTTCATTGTAATCTTAAACTGAGAAATACAGTGCTTTAAGTGGACAGGCTGGCTGCTTAGCAATGATCTTGACCTACTGCTGCAGCAGGTACAGCTGAGGTGCATACCCCAGGAATGTCACTGCTTTTTCCAGTGCCTATGTAAAGCTCATAGGGAACCTTGGATTTGTTTGATACAGCTCTAATGACCTGAAACTTTCATTTGTTTGGTATTAACCCACTTCATTCTGATACAGTTTGGGCTTGTGTGTTCTGTTTTGCTCTGCAATTCTCACCGGTACTCTGCTTTTGGTTTACTTATTTTAAATAGCCATTATTAATGTTAATTTTGCCGAACAAAAATTCCGTTCTGTTAATTTCGAAAGCAAATTCACATCTGCATTGATCCTTTCTTCCCACCATGTGAATGCCAGTCTTTGGGACACTGGCATCTTAGCCAGTAAACCTAAAGGACCAACAGCTGGAGGTTTTTTGCACCATCAGTGAGCTGTGTGCAGTTGTCATTGCTACAGCAAATACAGCTAGAGAAAATTAAAGGGAAATATGCCAGGAAAGACAAACAAACAAGATTTTGTGGAGACCTGACTATGAAATGGCAAGACTTTCCCAAATATGCATTGAAGTTAAACTGTCTTAATGATTCCTCTGTCACTGGCAGACTTTTAGAAAGGGATTCTTATTAGCGCTGAATGACTGGGAGTTTGTTGTGTTTACCATCAGCCGACAAAGTGTGCAGCAGAAGGTCTCACGGAATCCATCTGTGTCAGCACCTCAACTTGAGTTTTCAGCCTGGCTGAGATATATTCATTCATTTGTATTTGTAACAAACACTCCTTCTGCCAAGTCTTCTACCACACTTAAGGCAATTATTTCTCAGACAGAAGAAGTTCAAAGTTTAAAAACGTGGCTTTTAACTGCAAGAGCTTTGTGCACTACAATCAGATACTGCCCTAAGCTGAAGTGAATCTAGATTTTGGAGAGCCCACAGTCTGAGGTTGTCTGAGTTTACAGCTCTAGCTTGATCCTGACAAACTACGAGGAGGAAGATTGCAATCTCCCCCACTGACTAAATTAGCAACTGTGTGCCCATTACCCACATATTCCTTCTAGGAGTACTTTTTCCTTTGCATTCCTTTTCTTCAGAGATAAAGAAATACCTCTGGTGGGGAAAACAACCAGCTGTCAAAGACTGGTCTTTAACCAGCCTCCCAAGAGAAAACTACAGCCTAAAAAGGCAGCCCTTTATGAAACCGTTCAATGTTCAACCATCTTGTGCACATCAGGCACAACCAAAGGAGAGTCACTCTGTTCTGGACAATGACACTTCAAAGCTCCCAGATATCCAGAAAAAAAAATCCACATCCTGGCTCTGAGATCGTATATACTATGGTTAGGCATAAAGTAACCCAGGCAAATCCAGACAACCCAGGCAAAGGCTCTATTTCCAGAGTTACACAAATAGCATACTTCCTTCTCTTATGTCTAAAAAGTTCCTTCTTCCACACAAGTCAACCAGATGGTTACCAACCCCCATGCCTTGACACCATAAAGAAGTGATTTCCCACCATTCCTGCCCAGCCATGTGCTTCCTCAAGATCCAAAGCAGGATGGGTGCCCAGAAGTCCCAACAATCACGTGGACAAAACTTGGTGTTCTCAACAAATGTTTCCAATTTCCCCCATGGGTAACCCTGTTCTGAGGTTAAGCAACAAAGCAAGCCACCACCAGGAGGGGGACTCCAACCTCCACCAGCAATTTCTGTCCAAGGCAATTCCTTCAATTGTTCAGGATGAGATCTCACACTACCAAAAGAAAAAGAACTATTATTGAGGAAAGGGAGAGAAAATTTCCATCACTTAGTTCCTTTACTTTTTTCACACATTCATCAGCACACAGAAAATGGCAAAAGACAACTACAAGACCTTTTGAAATTTCATTTTACACCATAAACTTAGAAATCAAAATTTTATATTAATACTATGAACTTAGAAATTAAGAATCAAAATGACACTTCATTATTGTTTTAAAAAAATCTCTTGGAAAATCACTTCCAACATAACTGAATACATTTCCAGTGATTTCAGTAGGTTTAACTACTGCATATATATTCCACAAAGGATTCTACCAGGTAGCATGAAATCATAGCTAAAAATCAGTGTTAAAAACCAAGTGAAGCCAAAAAACTACAGCTCATTTAAGAGAATCCAGTGAAGTTAGTGATACTAACTGCATGAGCAAGGACTGCTTGTGTAAGTTAAGATGGCAGAAACAGATTTGCAAATTGCATAGATTTTCAAAATTTTTACATCAGATATTGTCTTTGTCTCTGTTTTATTTCATAAAAGTGAATGAAAAGCAGCCTGGACATGAGTTTTTTCTCTAAAGGAGGTTCAGACCTTGCAGTACACATCATATTTTAACTTTGCTCCCAGCTTAGTTCCTTCTAAACACACTTTGAACTTGGCATCCATTTCCTGGTTCTGAGCTTCAGTGAAAAGATTTTTCCAGTCTCCAACAACACCTGGAATATAAAGAAAAGTAAAATATGACCCTTGTCTGTTAGGAACAAGGAGTATGATTTAAAACAAACAAAAAAACTACCTTGTCTCTCTTATTATCATATTTCAGGATAATCCTTTTTTTTTTTTTTCCTGCAAGAAAAGAATTTCTGACCCAAGAATATGCTCTTATGTTTGCCTTATGTTTGGTGTCTTCAATAAAATGTGAATATAAAGTGAACATAGGAAGCTACTGGTCTGCCTTCACAGCTTTGGCATGTGTCTTGTACAGCTGCAGAAGACTATAAAAGGTGACAAGCAGTTGTGGAACCAATCCAAGAAGTTCAAAGATGTGGCTTTTAATTGCAAGAGCTTTGTGCACTGCAACCAAACAGTGCCCTAAGCTGCAGTCTACCTTTAATCTATATTTTGGAGAGCCCACAGTCTGAGGTTGTCTGAGTCTACAGCTCTAGCTTGATCCATGGCTAAAAGACCCAGCTCAACCCGTGAAGTGTCTGGATTCCAGGAGTTGACTGAGGTTCTTAGGCAATCACAAGGATTATTTAGAAAACCTAAAAAGAAAAATCTGTGGACGCACTCTGTAGAACAAATGCCGAGCTATCCTCTGTACTCATAGAAGCCAAAATAAAACTCTTCCTTTTTCATCAGCGCTTACTGCATACCATGACTGAAAGGTGTGCTACTTGTAGGGCAGTTCTGCTAATCACATTATACAAGGCTTAACCGAATGGTACTGGCCCTTGTGATGAAATCAAATGACAGCATCCTGAAACCCAATATGCAGTGCTACCATTTGGCAAAATACAAACAAATTTACCTTTGCGGAAAAGATTTGAGCCAACAGCACCATGAGTCTCCTGAGACTTATCCCTCATTGCCTGGAAAGTGGCCCTGTTTGCAATGGACTGGATCTGCTCTGCCGTTGGGGAGAATCCAAAGAATTCAGCGATCTGCTTTACACTGTCAGTCAGGTTCTGAAAGCAATACAGTGAAATGTAGACATGCAGTTTGCTTCCTCTAAAAAAGGAGTTACCCACTTGGGATATGCATTGCTATCATCTATTAACAATACATTTTTTCCTTCACAATACGTTTTCTGCATTACACTGGAGCTTAGCTTTTGTACAGCCGGACTCAACTAGTCACTAAAATCAACTTGATTTTGCTCTTTCAGAACCCTGTGCCTTTCAGCAGATTTCAAGGAATGGGCTCAGATGTGTTTTGCCTTTCAGTACACAGCATCTGCTTTACCTCTTTCAGGTCTTCATATATTATGATCATAGTATTCTCATCCTCAATGTGTTTGTTCCAGGTGACTGCATGATCAAAATAGGATCCCCAGCCAACTGTAAAGAGAAAAAAAAAAAAGCATCGGTGTGACCTTCTTTTCATACTGGGTACTTATTTCTCCCAAACTGAAGAATTGCCTTCTGTTTCCTATTAGTTACATCAACGCAAACAAACGGAACAACCTGTCCTTTCCACGGTACCATACTGTATGACAGAACGACAGAGGCTTCCTCTGGACTTTTGTAGGTAAATTGTTTCCAGACAGAAATATGAACTTCACTATGTGCTTCCTCTCTGTTACTATATTGCAATTTAAACATCTCTTAAATGCCAAAGCCAGACATCAGTCTAAATCTAAAATCTGGGTTGCTAATGAGATATTTGGCCTCATATTAGGAAACAGTAAAGACAACAAACCGTAATTTCATGAACACTTTGGATCTCTAGCATTTCCTCCATCACTAAGTGGCAGAATATTGACCCAGTGCCATTGTCAAGCTGCCATGCAAATCCCTCATCCTTGCTTGGAAGAGCAAAATACCCAGAAGCAAAGCATCTTTTGGACATTCTCCCCATTCTGGCATTCAGCTGCCTCCTTTATCATGACGTATGGCCATCAGTAAACTAATTATGACACAGCTGTTTTCCCACTGGCCCCATTTAGTTGTTTTTAAATATTTTTTTTCTGTTGTTTCTTCAGCTACATTCAGTAACTATAACAATACCTTTCCCACTCATGAACTCTGAGAAGAACTCATCCCAGGAGCTGTAACTGGGGACGTTGGGCACATTGTTGTGGAAATGGAAAAATGAAACAGCTGTATCTTTAGGGTTTCGAAACAGCACGAGTATCTGGAGTAGGAGAAAGAGGTCAAAAATTTTAGATCACTTATTTCCCCTGGCAACCAAAATTAGAGTATAACCAAACATTCTGCAATCAATAGTAGGGGCTATAAAATATTTTATTAGATAAGGCATGGAGAACAAATTTATAATGTGATGATAATAAAGACTTTTTTACCACTTCTAAGATTTGCTTATGTCATGAAGCAATTGTAGAAAGAAGCAACTGGAAAAATTGTAATAGTGTCGCTGAATACTATCCCATAACTACCTAAGACCTGGGAAATGGTAAGGAACAATTTGCCAGCTCCCTACTAAGAAAAGCTCTGTTTGATTCTCCTTCAGGAAACTGCAGCTGTTACAATCATCTCCCATTTTTCAAAGCATGGTGATAATGTTCTTGAAATCCTAAGAGACTGTAATCCTCAGAGATGCATAAACACTTCTGAAAACATGTTATACATGTTAAATTTTTTTTGTTATACACATTATATTTTTTCCTGTCTCATATAGGAAAAAATACCAATGAAATGTGGAAAAAATCCCCCCCATCCTCTAACCAATTATTTCCTTCATCTGCGGTACATCTCCTAAGCGCTATGTATCCACCACTGTTCAGTGACTGAGTACCAGAAATACTGAAGTTTTAACAGTGTGACTCTTTGCAAGGAAATAGCCAATGTCCCAGAGGTACTGCTGCCACATTCCTTCGCACCACAGTCATGCACAGAAAAGAGTAGCACAAAAGAGGAAAGCTCTGCACTCCAGCCATTTCTGAGCACTGCAACAGCCTCTAGATCTGTTCTTGTTTATGTCTACTACAGCACATGTAGGGCTGCTGTAAAGTGTGGTTTGTGCTAAGCCAGCCCAGGCATCATGAGACCCCCACTGTCTCCAAGCTGCTTTCCCCCAGTGCCACCTGCTTGAGTGCAAGAAAAGAACGTGGCCCCAAAATTATTCTTGCACGCTGGTACTGTCAGAAAGATGAGGCTTGTTCTTGGAAAAAGAAAAAAGCCCACCTTGGCTTTGTTCTTGAAAATAGACTTGGGGAGGCAATCATAATTCAGATGTGTTGCCAAAATCCTTGGAGATGGAATCTGCTTCATCCTCTTTAGAAATAAACAGAACCGTAAGTGAGAACAGGTTTATTACATGAGTGCAGCAATGATCTGTGGGAGTCGCCTGTGTGAAACAGCCTCTAATCAAAAGGCATTAGTCATCCAAGATTATCTTTTTCCCCCTCTCAGGAGATACATCTTTACTTGCTGCATGACTTCATGTTAATAGCCTGGGTGCGGGGGTGCAGGAGAGAGAAAACAACAGACTTTAAGTGGTTCAATATTTTCTTTTCACTAACCTGGTATTTATCTGGATCTCCACATTCAATAAATGGTAGTTCTGCGCTTACAGGTTTACTCTGGATAGTTGTAAATATCAAATCACTTAAAATCTGGATAAGCCAGTTCACACCTGCACCAAGAAACCAGAGAACAAAATAAAACATACAAGAAGTTTATGTAAGATCTCAGAACCTTCTCATTACATGGCTTATTTCAGCATAATAGACAGTCATCAAATGACAAACAACAATAAAGTTCTCAAATGATTATAAACAAAATAATGTTCTCCGTTAATGAGATCCTCAACAGCTTCTTAACTGTGACCTTCTTGGCTCAATTATAACTGGTATGTGGAAAGCACTGGAGGCAGAATTGACTTAATGATGCACTTAACATATTTTTAATATATTCATAAAACAGTTAGTGACAAACAATAAAGGGAGCTTTCCAGTCTTTTACAGAGAGAGATCTCTGAAGGGTCTGGATAGGACGTGGAAGGAATGAGCGAGAAGCTTTGCTACTTCTGCCGAGGACAGCATCTGTCTTCCTCTGCTGCCCTGGGTCAAGGACGAAATGGAGTCACCTATTCAACGTCACTGCCAGCATTTGTCCTCAGTTGTGCCCATTACTGTCTCCATAAAGAGCATGCCAGAACAAGTGCTACAAGAGTTGTTACTCTCTGGATACCTGCATCTCTCCACACCCCTCACCCTTTGGAAGGGATCTTGCAGCAAAGCCTCCCCCACACCATATTCCGTTCCAGCGTGAGCCTGTGGCCAGCTCCTGCAGCTCCGCCATGGTGCCTGCTTCCCCAAGGTTTCCAGGAATCATATTTGCTCCACTAACGTTCTGCCGATTGCCGGCAGAACAGAGCAACGGAACAGCGTGTTCACCTTGGCCTGCAGCATCCTTCCGCACGTCCTTGCGGGAAGCTGCTTGGAAGGCTTCCCGCCAGGCCCATGGGGACGGAGCTGCAGAGCTGCCGCTGCCTCCTGCATGCTGCGAGTCCCCTGTGAACACAGCTGCCAGAGGCACTAACAGGGAACACACACTGCAAACAGCTTTAACCTCACGCTTTCAGTGGAAAGTTATTTGCAGAAAGGAATAACTTCCACCTTATGTTATGTAAAGTGCCCCAGGATGCTTGGATGGAAACAGCTGATACTCGTCCTTTATACAGTAAGGTGTGTGTATACAATGTGTACTCATCATACAATGTCTTATAATACATATATTGCATTTATATACCACCTAATATAATATTTATCTATAAGACTTTGTATGATATATATATTTTATATCACTCTTCCATTTACATACCGATGAGAGCCAAAAGCATTAGAGTCTCCAAATCCATGTCCTCATCCACCCAGTGTTAACTGCATGTGCACAAATACAAATTTTATTTTAACGAAAAGCTACAGTTGATGAACTTAAAATTCCTAGTCCCTAAATTCCCTACTGGCTTCTCAATCGTGTGACCCATCCCTAGGAGGTACTGCATCCTGGAGTTCCGTCATCCTTTACCCCTACCTCACCAACAGTTCTCCGTAGCAGAGTTTTCCTCTCCACTATGCACACCTGAGTTGCAATAAACTTTTTATATAGTGAGGCTTTACTGTAACTTAACCTGCATAATACTTAATAAGTAAAAGGAATGAGGACAATATTAAATATTTGAGAGACAAAGCTTTTGAATTGCCTCAATGCAAGTCCTTCATCAGGCATATTCATGACCACCTAAACCATTCTATGATTCTATAAACCTGGCAGATGCCAAAGAATTTGAGCCCTGCATGGAAATCACTCAAGAAGCCAGGCCAATTTGGCCACATCTGCTGCCATGCTAGTGCAAGGAAATCCTTTCCTGGACTCATACTTTCTCTGACAACCCTAAGCTTCTGCTGCTTGGGTCTCAAAGAAGAAACATATGCTTGGAAAGTATTTCCTAGATCAGCAAAATCCATCTCTTCCTTGTAAACAGCCATGTCACGCTTGACATTTATTAAACTGATCAAAATCAGCTAGTTAGTTGTTTGGGGTTTTTTTGACTCCCCTGCTCGTGTTGCAACTTTGCTTCTTTCTGCAGATCTCTGACTAAAAGATTTAGACTTTCAGGATGTCTTTTGGCAGTCACAAAACAAAAAAAACAATGCAGATACTGAGTAATGCCAAGAAATAACTTGTAATTTTGCAAGTAAAAATGCTGTGTCATGTCACTTTTTACACCTTAAAGAGTCTAATGCATAACTTTATTGCTTTTGTACACTATGCTACATTACATTACTAACACGCTTTTCAGAATATAGTTTATCATACTGGCAAAGTCGTCTTGTCCTACTGATATATAGAAAACTATATGCTTTCTTCTCACTTCTTCAGCCAAAAAGTAGTTTTGAATACAAACTTCTTTTCCTTTCAGAAACATAAACCATATTATAAAGCAGTGCAACAGACTGCTTAATTAAGATAAAGCAGGACAAAAACCTGCTGCTTCTGATTGTTGCAGAAATGCCCAATGTCCTCACACAATGTACAACCACAATTAGTTGTTTTTCTCATATTATGTGAGCTAGTTAGTTACAATATTGTAGACTACAGCAAACAATTTATAATGTATTCACCGCATTTGGGGTAGGACACCAGCACCACATCATCTCTTCTGGCTTCCAGGTTCTCCAGGGCTCTGAATGTTTCCGCACTGCATACTGTGACAGGATACGGAGTCCCCTGGTAAGAGAACAGCAGATCCTTCAAGGTAAGCCCTTTACACTTTTCCAATGCCTTGTTTATCTCATCAACAAAATTTTTTTTATCCTCAGCCATGTTTACCACCGTTGGGGTGTGAAACTGTTAGTCTAGTGCAGTAAGTGCCTTTAAATGGACATTTTTAAGGGGTGGAGTAGAAATCCTTGGCATTATTTCTGCCCTCCCCCAAACTTGATAAGTTTTTTTCTCTCCTCCCTTCCCACCTTTCTGGAAATGGAAGCTGGGTTGTTGCTGTCCACTTATAACCTACAGAGCAGGAATGACTTCATTAGAAAGTCCCACTGAGAGCAAGTAATACTTGCAAGTTCTGCCACCAGGGAAAACAGAATTGGAAAATCACTCTGTAAGAAAGAGCAGCAAAATATTATATCTAATCTTGCATAACATTAATAGGAAAAAAAAAAAATCTCACAAAGAGAGTCGCTAATAAGAAAAATCCCAAAAGGTTTTATTTTAGCAATAAAGTCAGCCTGTATTATAAGTTAAGAGAAACAGAGAGTGAATAATAGGAAACAATGACATCAAAACCATAAAACAGGAAGAACAATACTGAGAGGGAAGGGAAGCTGCCGTTTTTACGTTCTAAATACCCCCTGTGGGAGCTAGTCTGCACTAATGCCCTTTCTCATGTTAAAAAGACAATTAAATATTGAGATCTTGCATGGCGCAGGTTTTTTCAACATCTTCATACTAGAACTAGGATCCCTAGGATCCCACAGCCATGAGCCTTATGTGTCCAGCTGTTTTTCCCTATGAGAGCCGCAACATGGGGCAGCAAGGCCTGGCCCACCCTCTTGCCTGGGGTGGGCGCACACGCTGCCAGCTCACAGCTGAAATAGTGAAGTGAGGGACACTGGATCCTCCCTGGGCAGCAGGGAGAGGCGGTGGATAGTCGGACCTGCTGCCAGCAGCCAGAGGGGATGGCAGACAGCAAGCGGCAGCGGCCAAGGACTGCCACCTGCACCCAGCGCCATCACTGTGCTCAGCAACGGCCGCCCCGGGCCTGCCCAGGCCGCAGCAGCACAGAGGTGAGCCAGCCTCCCTCTGCCTGCTACCGGGCCACGGGCTGGCGCCTCGGCAGGAGCCCCAGCCACCAAAATCGGAGCTGGCTCACCCCCCAGGACCGCGGGCGGACGCAAGAATGGAATGCGCCTGCGCGGAAACCGTGCGGGGGGCGCACTGCGCAGGTCCCCGGCGGCAGCGGAAGGGCGCGGTGCCCCGGCGATGGCGCGGCGGGTCGGGAAGGCGCTGCTGCTGCTGGAGGCGGCGGGGCTGCTCGGCGCCCTCCTGCTCTACCGCGCCATGGACCGCAGCCAAGGTGCGGGGGGGGGGACGGGCGGGGGAAGAGGCGGCTGCCGGTGCCGCCGGGACCGCGGGCGGGGGGGGAGGCTCCTCCCCGCGGAGCCCGCAGCGCCCCACGCCGCGTACGCTGCCGGTGGTGAGAAAACCGGCCGCCTCCGGGCCGGTAGTTTGGCTTGCGCTGGCGTAGATGCACAGTAGACAAACCGCTGATTTAGTTTTATAATGCCAAAACCGCGGGGAAGCCTTTGAAAGGTTGCACATGACCACCAGGCACAAAGGTGAATTTTGTGTTTTAATAGTAACAGCGTCGGCTCACCTAAGGACTTAGAAAGGAGAGGCTGGCTGTAAATGAGGCAGGAATTGACCCATCCCGTTTCAGGCAGGTCGCGTTCAGCCCTTGAAACCCTCCTCTGATTCGCTTCGGGGTCTCACAGGCTCTGTGACTTGACATTCCCAGGTAGGGAACAGACCCAGCTGCCAAGTGGACGAGGCATTCAGCAGCATCTTTCAGATTATTTAGTTTCAGTCCCTCAAGCCTCTCAGACTTCTGACTCCGTGCTTAGGTAACACAAAAAGAAGCCAGGCACCAGCTTAGTTACCGCAAGGAGATTTGCTCCACACAGCACTGGCTATATTTTGCATTCAGGGCTCAGCAGGGTGCTGCGCTATTTGACAGACCTGTGCTCCCACAGGAAAAGGCAGCCAGTCCTGCTACCCCGGGGCCAGCATGAGCCGAAAGGCAGCCGCTGCTGTGGCTGGAAGGGCACGAGCCTGATGCTGAGCTTTCATAGTTTCTTATTTCTCCCCCTTTTCAGTTCTAGATCCTAGTTCTAATATGCTTTTGCAGGAGATTTTCTTACGCTGTAGTTCTTTAATTCTGTAAGGTGTGGTGAACTCGCCTTGTTGCTTTTACTGCTTGCTTTGTGCTAGTACTAGCATCAATAAGATCCCTCTCTGAGCTGCTGTAAATCATTAAGACAGCATAAAAGTATCATTAGGTGATTTTCTACTAGGTTGCCAGAGCCGCCCAGGGAGGTATTCAGTGAACACCTAAAGCTGCAGAAGGAAAGAAAGTAGTTCTTCTAATTTTCATTTGCACCGTGAGAAGCATTCAGCTTCCTGTGAATCTGTAGCTTGGTTCTCACAACTCTGAGGAAGCTCAGACAACACTGATGACAGGGCTGCACACATGAGTAACCAGAATGCAGTTTATGATACAATTTAAAAAAAAAAAAAGAGGAAAATTCAGATCACATTTAATGGTAGCTGTAACTAAGGAGCTCAGACAAACTTAGGTAAAACTAATCTAGTTAGAAAAATAGTTCATTATTTGTCTTAAAATATGTTGGGTAAAGTAACTGTGATTTATCTTTCTTGTCAGATTTCAGATATACAATGCAGAAGAGGTTTCCATCAATCCTGGAAGGTAGGTTTGTAGCAGTTGGCTTCAGAAGGACAGCTGAATCTTCTGTTGCATCTTATGTATGAATTCTATTACTGCTTTAAACTTAGCCCAGAAGACGCTGCGGAAGTGTTTACTGTTAGGTGTAGGCGTGGCTGGAGTGTCAGACTGTTGGATAGATTCTGCAGAACTGGGGGAGCATACATCCAACAAAACTGGCCGTGAAGTGGCGCACCTTCAGACATGCCTGACTTAGAGCTGACATGGATTCTCCTATTTTTCAGTGTATTACAAATCCAATGAGTGGTCTGGAGTTCATGGCATAAGGGAAAATGACCAAATGACATGGTTAAGCAGCAAACACTAAAGTAAGAAAGATGTGCGATTAATTTAAAAATTATTTTAGAATAATTATTGTAAAAATGTCCACAGTAAAATGTCCAGTTCATCTTTTTAATTTCTTGCCTTTGTACTTGTTTTTCAGCCCTCTGTGCCTGAACTGTTTCTTCTTTTTGATGATGCTTTTCACATCCCTATTGTGAAGCCACTTGTCACGCTCTATTTCCCACTGGATCTGTTTGACATCTGTAAGAGGAAAGGTGAGAAATAAGGAGCCAATGGATACTTCTGACCATGATGTATAATCCAGATGAACCATGCAAAAGTTAAAATTTGGCTACTGTATTTATAAATGGTAATAAAGTGCAAGCTGCCAATTTTTTTTTGACACCAGAGAAAGTTTTGTTTTTTTAATTCCAAAAAACATGCCCTACCATCTCAGAATCTCAGGGTTTAAGAATGCTCTTGCCATTGCTTTGTATTTTACTAATGCTAGACACACTTACGTTAGGAGTACGCAGTGTTTCAGTGCTGTTGTTAACAGTTTTCAGGTGACACCAGCAAGACTTGTAAAAGCTCTACAAAGGACTGATTAATTAAATGTGTATATACCAATTGAATAATCAGACTTATTTTTGGGAAACCACTTTTGCTTCACTAATACTGCAAGGAAATACTCTAGTAGGTAGATAAAGACAGCTATGTCTTATGCCTTCCCTTCCCAAGAATCCAGGACACTTCCTATCAGAGCAAAATTTACATAAACACTTGACAAACAGCATACTGCTCATCCTTATTTACAGAGCGAAAGGGCAACATGATAGCTTCTTCCTCTTTTCTGAAGCCTTATTCGCTCCAGTAGTCATAGCTAATATTAGCACTGGGCATCTCTCGTAAATGAAGGAAACTAAGTCATGTCCTGCTGACATTGAGCTACTGTCCTTACTGTGGCAGTTCTGACCACGTGTGTATTTCAGTTAAAGAAAGTAGATCTAGTTAAGCACAGAATCTGAAGAGAAAACAGCTATCTGCTATTTGTAGCGTGTACTTACTTGCGTTATCTCTGTTGGCCATGGCATTCATTCCAATATTGTCAAACTTGGACCCAGCATTTTCATCCAGCATATAGCCAAACTTTAAAGAGAGAAATTTTAGTATTTTATTACAAAGAAACAAGTAAAATGCTTGATCATTTTTTGCTAAGCACTGATCAAACTTACCTCTTCTGCAGATGCCAGTATACCGGCATCTCTGAGTTTTCTCTTCTTTCCTCGGTTGGATCCTTCAAACAAGAAAGTATTATTCTTACAAGACAGAATTTCAAGTTCACAAAAGCACTAAAACAAAGTGCTACCATGTTTTTATTTTTTCTTAATTTATTTAATGAGATCATCTAAAATAGCTGTTAGAATACTGAACTACGGGCTGAACTATGACAAATACCTTTACTCTCCACCTCCCCTAAAAAAAAAAAAGGAAAAAAAAGTTTCCAACCAAGAACTAAATAACACAAATCTGTGCATCATGTATTACTAACAGATGCACACTGCCAATACAACTCCATCCTTCCTTCAAAAGTTCCTCCTTTCATTTCTAGTCCTTCAGTATCAGATTGTCACTCTGAATTAGGCTATACTGGTTGCAGCACAAATTCCTTTTCATTTATGGTTTATTCAAATCTGACTCCAGATCCAAAAGTGTAGATAATCTACTGTACTAAAACCCTCTGATTCCAAAGTTTTCCAGACTCTGTATTTATATTAAGCCTTCCCAAATGGAAGTCATGCCAGTGTTTCCTTACCTTCAAGTGATCCCATAAAATTCATATCTTTTTTTCTCTTGCCCTTTTTACTGACAGACTTCAATGGCTTGTCATCGTTCGGGTCTGACAGGAGAGGAAAAAAAAAAAAAAAAAAAAAAAAAA
>WHYT01016620.1:299716-310107 GCA_009806455.1 Tetrax tetrax | reverse complement strand
GCTTTTATGCTAATAACATAAACAAGGTATAGTGCAGGAGTTTTTAAATATACTTCTAATGCATGAGAATTGCAACCCAAAAGAGATTCATCATTACCCATTACTTAAGGCCTCTTTATTATGTCAACTTACTTAATTTTAGACTACAAGCACTGATTGCCTTTGTTCCTAAGTGATATTCTTTCCTAAGTACTTTTGACAAATGTTGAAATTATTTTCTAAAGAAAGTACTATCATCACAAGTCACTCAAATTAATCAACTTTTGCAAACACTTGGAATACCAGAGAATACTTATGTAATGTAATGGGTTTTGATGGTACTGCATTAAAAAACAACATTTAAAATGAATGTTCATAAGTATTTCATTACCTGTGAAAAAACACTTCATCCACTGGGATTTTGCTTTCATCTTTGGCACAGAACTCCTTACTGTTGACTGCAAAAACAAAAAGAAGAACTGATTTTACCTTAGGTTGAGTTGACTGTTATTCTTTTACAAGGTTAAACAGCACGCACGGACAGACATACGCAGATACTCAGTGTCATTCATTCATTCATTAAAGTGGAGCTCATCTCAAAACCTCTTCAAGCTGACAGTTCTCAGTGTATATACTGGTACTTTGATGTGAGCAGACCCCATGGAAAAACTCAAGAGGCATAGCCCTAACCAGGTTCTAATTTATGTATCAGCAATGGAGGTTTTGCAATCGACTACAGCAGGAATGCATTTAAAAAAAAAAAAAAAAATTGTTGGAAATAAGATAAACTCGCTGTCGTGCACTAGAACACTGGAACCACTTCTGCCCAGCATTCTTGGCAGTAGGAGAAATGCTCATCAGCAGCTGCAAGGCAGGACCATACACCAGCTGAGCACGGTAAAGAAGGGATCAAGCCTCACCCTGCCTCCATTTCTGAGGAAATGAGGCAGAACATGACCCTCTGCAACAGCAGAGCAACCAGGGCATTTATCAGGTTCCCTGTGGAGAAGCTTTTTACCCTCATATGTTCCCCTTCCCTCCTCCACCTCAGGAGTAAATCAAAGGAGAAAAGAGCTACTGATTATCTCAGTGGGCACAGATTATAGTATTTTCTAAGTGACAAGGGTCCAAGTTTCTGAAACGAGATCAGCATACTCACAGGACTTTTCAAGTGAATAGCAGAATAGTAGAAGGTACTAGAGGATGTACAATCTCAGTTCTCTAAGCCTCAATAGAGACCAGTTACATGCAACAAGTGCAGATTTTTGTATCTATGTTACTATATTCATATTTTTATATTGGATGTTTCATTTGTAGAACACTTAACTTCCTCAATATTCAGTCTGCTCCTTCAACTCTGAATAAACTAAAGAACACAACAAACAAACTGTACCTTCAAATGCATTCTAGATAAAAATTCCTACTTTAAGCTTTGATAGCCATAAAACCATACATCAGTAAGGTACATCAGCTAATCTATATAGCTAAAACCTCTCTGCAACACAACAGACCCAAAGTTAGAGGGCAGCACATCCCTGGGAATGTTACAGAGATTCTATCGCAGAAGATGGTACCTTTTTTGTTCTCAAGCAGCACGTTTTACTGATGGTGTACCCTGATTTTTTAACACCAAATCCGGCCCATAATCACTGGAAACAGTGAGACTAGAAAAAAGGCAGCCTCTTTCTGGAGGCAGGAAGACTCTTAGCAAAATAACAGTGCCAAAGATACTTTACACTAATCCTAACAATAGCTGCAGCTGTGGCATTGTATGGGGTAATCCATGTTATTTAATCAAAGAGCTTGATGTTATTTACATCATTATATAAATCCATTTTATACATGAGATTTCAAGTCATGTTTCAATCATAATAAAAGTGGTTATATGATAACTTGAAAACAAATAAAAACATGAACTGCTAGATCAGCATACATTTTAAAGATTTTTATATCATATTAGATATTTTTAAGAACTTTAAAAAACATTATTCATCAAACTAGGATGCCAGACACAAGAATGGCATGTTTGTGAGCAGGAAATTTAGTTAGCATTTTATAAATTGAGGTCTCTCTGAGGTTAGTACCCTAACAGATTGCTCTTTTAACTAGAAATATCATTAGCTGGAAAAAAGTCTAAGGTTTTTTTAAGCCTCTTTTTCTCCAGAAGCGGCCACGTTGCCAGCGACAAGCAAATTTGTAACAATGTTGTAAACTTTTCATGTAAGACTGCTAATGTTCTCTTTACCCAAGGAGTGTATTTCCTTTTATGGGGATGCAGGAAAAAGATAACTTAGCATAAGAGAAGATGCAGGAAGCATATGCAGGTCATGCAAAAACAGCACGGAAAACAAGGCATGCCATTTTCAGTAGCTCTGTCCTTTGCCATTACACATTTCTTAATAGGATGGCTAAACAGGTATGATCTTCACCACATATTGCCTAAGAAAAAGGAATTACTACAGTAGAATGTAATTGACAGTTGGGGGGAAAAACAGAAATAAAATAAATGTCTTTAAAAAAAATTGGTGTGTAGCCAAGTGCTACAGGGAAAGACAAAGTATTTTCCTACTCGAGAGGCTAGCAGTTGAGGTAACTGTCTGACCCTATGACATTTGTTCTTAAAATGATTCAACGGATCCAAAGTTTCAGCTGTGGAGATTCCATGCATCCCTACAAGAACATTAGACCTGATCCCGAACATCATGCACCACTAATGCACTCCTCATGGACAGGACTTTCTTTTATTGCTAACAGAAATAGCACAGATGACACATGTCAAGAATTTTTTAGCCATCATAATCTTAACTGAAAAGGAGTTGGCTTACCCGCAAGATTCTGCCTGTTTTTCATAAACTGCTTCTTCTTTGGCTGCATTACCACACTGCTGGTATTTTCTGTAGCAGAACATAAATCAGAAACAAATTACTTTATTACTATTGGTACGAAACTGTGGGGAGTGGCTGATACACCAGAGGGTTTTGCTGCTATCCGTAAGGACCTCAAGAAACTGGAGAAATGGGCAGACAGGAACCTCATGCAGTTCAACAAAGGGAAATGCAGAGTCCTGCACCTGGGGAGGAACAACCCCATACCCCAGTATATGCAGGGGGCTTCCCAGCAAGAAAGCAGCTTGGAAGAAAAGATCCTGGGCATCGTGGTGGACACCAAGTTGACATGAACCAGCAATGTGCTCCTGCAGCAAAAAAAAGGCTGACAGTATCCTTGGCTGCATTAGGAGTGTTGCCAACAGGTGGAGGGAGGTGATCCTTCCCCTCTACTCAGACTTGTGAGACCACATCTGGAGTGCTGTGTCCAGGTCTGGGCTCCCCAGTGCAAGGCAGACACAGCCACACTGAAGAAAGTCCAGTGAAGGTCCACTAAGGTGATGAAGGGACTGGAGCATCTCTCCTGTGAGGCAAGGTTAAGAGAGCTATAATTGTCCAGCTTGGAGAAGACGAGGCTCAGGGGGATCTCATCAATGCAGATAAATACCTGAAGGAAGGGTGTAAAGAAGATGGAGCCAGGAATCTTCCAGTGCTGCCCATAATAGGGCAAGAGGTGATGAGCACAAACCAAAACACAGGAGGCTCTGTCTGAACATCAGGAAACATTTTTTTCACTGTAATGGCAACTGTGTGCTAGCCCAGGTTGCCCAGAGAGGCTGTGGAGTCTCTGTTCTTGGAGACATTAAAAAGCCATCTGGAGAGCCTGAGCAGCTTGGTCTAGGTGGCCTTGTTTGAGCAGATGATGTCCAGAGGTCCCTCTCAATCTCACACAGTCTTTACATTCCCCTATTACTTTGCTTATTCCTGCTGGGTTAGCAATTTCTGCACTGTGGATGTTAGAGGCAGCAGTATGTGATTGTTACTTGGCAATCTGAGAGAAAAGGAGTTTGGTCACCATCGATCATCAAGATCATACGCTAACACATACAGAGAAGTTCATACCTTTGCCTTTATGGAGTTTGGGATTTCTGTATACAAAGCGATCCAAAAATCTCATCAATGTGAAATCCTGCAAAGGGTCACCAGAGTACTGAATGTGATTTCCCTGAAAGAAGAAAAAGGCCAAAAATAGTTAAGGTCTTCATTTTAGGAAGACGGTAACTAAACACAGAGGACTCAGACAGTCCAAGAACAATATTAAACCACACTTTAAAAAGACAAAGACTTGGGGATATTCCATCACATAAGCCTGACCAGTTAATACACTCCTGTACAAGGTCTTATTTTTGGAATTTCAATATTTTCTTAATGCTGTGGTTTAACCCCAGTTAGCCCATCCTGAGCAGCAATCACCGAACGAAACCAAAAGCGATGTCTGAATAATCCTGAGCAGCGAGAGAAAGAGCGAGAGCGCTGCCCGCCAGCCAACTCCCACTTCCATACTGCGCGTGATGTCAGTGGTATGGAACACCCTTTGGCCAGTTTGGGTCAGCTGTACTGGCTGTACCCCTCCCAGCTTCCTGCACCTGCACATTAGTGAATTCTGGGAAGCTGGAAAAAGCCCTTGGTCTCTTTAGCAACAACTAATAACATCAGTGTATTATCAACATCCTTCACACACCAAATCTCATACTAAATCCAAAGCACAGCAGCTACTGGGAAGAAAATGAGCTCCATCCCAGGCAAAACCAGGACACTCAACTAAAAACACCTCTCGCTTTCTTTTCAGTGTTGAACTGCCTTGCAATGTACTGTGCTAATAGCAGTTAATAGTCAGCACTATTTGGATACCATATATTCAAATGAAAATAAATATTTTAAATATGTATTTGTGTAGGTTTCATTATTTTTGGCATGATACCACAGTAGTATTTTAAAAAATATTGTTCCAACAGCAGAGTTCCCCACATAAAAAACCCACTTCAAATAAAAAGATAGACCAAAACTCTAAAGCTTTAAGAATCATGCAATACCCACATTTTTACCAAGTTAAGTACTTCTGTGAGCAGATTCCTTTAGATAAAACACTTAAATTCCATGAAGAGCTTTGCAATGAGTGTATGTTACAGTGCTGCAGAGCTGCTAGTTACCTGCAGAGCGCAAGGCGGCTTTTTTCAAATGGCAAAAGACAGCTAACATAAAAATCAAACTTCAAAGCTACAGACTAGTAAAAGCACTTACTTCTAGAATTGTTTTTGCGAAGAGGGCCACAGATGGATGAAAATGTTCCGAAAGCTGAAAAAACATGAATTATTTATTTATTTCTACTTTAAAAATAAATGCAATTATTATTCATGTTGACATATCAGACTCCTGACAACACCACTGTGTCATAAGACCACTCTGTAACTCACCAAATGCCACGCAGATGCATGTAGTAGTGCAAGGCTGATGTGCTCTGCCCTTGAACAAATGAAGAACTTCAAGTTCTCCTCTTTTGTTTGCATTAACTAAACACATTCTCACTTACAATTTTATTTAATTCAACACTAAAGTGCTTTATTGATACAAAGCTAAGATGCAGAAGTCAAAAAATACCATTACTGTTCAAATCTCCACTTAAAAATTCCTATTCCCTACTCTGGAATATCAGCATTGTATGTAACATATTCAAGCTTAAAGCTGAACAATGTGTCATTTAACCTTTCTGTTATGTTACCTAGGTAGCTACTCCAAGAATAACCAAGTTAATTTTCTTCTCTCATTACAACGGCCACACAAAAAAACACAGTCACCAACAGCACAAGAATGCCTTACCTTCTTCAGTTCCCAAAGGCTTGTACTTTCAGCACCACAGTACAAAGGACTTCGGTGCATAGGATCATACGAAGCTCCAGTCTTCCTGCCTGAGGGGTGGAGGAGATGAAAACAACTTACATTTCCTCAGGCAATTTTATGAGAGTATTATTTTCATTTCACCATGACAGTAATGCAGCCCATCATTCTTAGCTAGACAGGCCAGAGTTTCATTCAGCAGCAAGTAAGGCTTATATTCAGCTGCCCTTCCACAGCATATGATCAGGCACACAGGTGAGTTTCTACGTGCTTCCAAGTAAGCTCCTGAAAAACCTTGCACTGTTCCAAAAAGTCCTCAGGAAAGAGTGAAACTAGAAGCAGGTTCAAAACCAGATGAATTATTCTAACAAGCTTCACCAGCGAATGAGCAGTTACCTGTCCTAGCCTTGGCTATACAGCTCTGAAGGTGTTAGAACCTGGAAGCAAAGAATCTCAAGCCTGTTTATTGCTTAGGCACAAACTGCATAAAGTGAAATATGCTAGCAGATTCATACAGTCTCTTCATCATTGCTGAGCTAACAGATAAAGAAAAATTACTCTGACCAATTGCTTTGAATCAAGCTTCAATTTGAAAAAGTAAAATGATGTTTTAATCGCTTAATCTTAAAACAAGTCTTGATCAACACGTCACTGTTACGGAATGTTAGAAGTTGAATTAATTATATTTTCTTGCTAATTTACCTCCCATATTCAGATGATGCACCCACGAGGCCGTTGAATTTGAACCGTTTGGTTTAGCTGAATTTTCTGTTGTGCTCCCCTCTTCACCTTCTACTTCTTTGTCTGCATCCACAAATTTTTCCTCATCCTCTTCAGCCTCTTCTTGATCCTTAAAGCACTCTTCATCATCCCACTCCTAAACAACAAAAAATGTCAGCGAACAGCTTTTCCTTTCCAGTTTTATTCTGATTTATTAGAAAAATGCACATATAGTTATTAAGAAGCCACTTACAAAAATACAAACAATGGCCAATGTTTCAGCAATACAAATTTTTGGCCTTGATACAGGACTTAAAATTGAACTTTACAGCTGACATCATACAAGTGTAATGGTCCCTCCCTGTCTGAAGAAAGAAAAAAAAAAAAATCCAGTCCTGCCTAGCTATACTTAAAAGACTGCAGACAGAAGAAACAAATAGGCCATGTTTTGACAAAGCTTTTGCTTGAAAAATGTTTACCTGCTTACTTATACGGCATTTAGCAAAATAATCCTCTCTCCATGCATGAAGTTCACAGGACCCACTAGAATGCTTACAACACCTCCATCTATGCAGATTTTTAATGTAGTTCTAGTTGTTCAAATAATTTCTCTCATAACACAACACAGTAGCAAACCCTCAGGTTACTGATAAACAAGTTAGGGAAAGGTGCTTATGAAACCAGCTCTTATTGAAAAAACAATGAGATAAAGAAATCTTCTTATACCACGTGATCCTGTAACTGGACCCGTAACTCTGGTTTTACTTTCAGAAGCTCAGACAGAAGGTACAGGGTTCCACAAATGAAGGGTGGCATTTGTCCACAAGTGACTTGAAGTAACCTCTTCACAAAGGCTTTCACACGCCGTAACACTACGTCTGCCTTCAGAGATTTATAGACAAGATTAAGAAACATGGATGGCTTTGAGCAGGTTGCTAAAGCAGGATCTAGAAGCTTCCTGGAGAAAACACAGAAGAAAATATTGCTGATTGTCATAACACGTGTAGGAGAATAATTGCTATTAACAACCATCATCTACATTTTTCAGACTGCCATCTAAAAGACCAACGACAGCCTATTCCCCAATACAATTACAGTCAACCCTAGACTGGAAACAGCTGTGTAATATTTCCAGATATATATGAGATACTGAAAATTAAAAAAAAATAAAAATCCCGTATCAGTAAACAAAAAAAAAATCCATATGAAAGTATAAAGAAACTGAGTTCAACTGAAAACAGTTTCAAAACATGAGACATTCAAAGTGAGAAACTAATCTGATTCATTCAGATGTTCAAAAAAAACCCAGAAAGAAAATGGTTAGCAATAGCATGCTTCACAATCAGGCCAGACATACGTGCTGGCAAGTTCATTTTCTACTTCACATTTTTTCCAGGCTGCCAGGCACAGGAAGGCCCTTAAATACATTGCATGTTCTGGGTGAACCTGAATTCCTTTTTTAAAAAAATCAACAACTGCCCTTTGGTCTACTAAACAGAAGCCTGAAGGATCCCACAAAAAGTCTAAACAATCATCTGGGACAAAAGAGAGTCACTTTTATAACACAAGGCTTTCCGATAGTACAATTGTCTAAAGAACTTGTTAAGATATTAGTCTCCTCCATCCCCACAAAAAAGGAAACAATTTTTTAGGCTATTATGTGACTAAACTGCAGTATCTGTAAAAGCAATGTCAGAAGAAGAGTTATCAATTACTTTCAAATAAAATCTGGAATTAAAACATGCCACCGGAAAACAGGATGAAATGCATATGTCATCTTCTCAGGACCTGACACTACTGCTTGTTTTATCCTGACATTAAGTCAAAGAAATCAAATGCTTTTTCTTCCAGCTTGTACAAAATGTCAGAAATTTTTAGCCAATGAGATCTTAAAAGCAAAATCAGTGTTTCTGCAACTTTAAATTAATTATGACTACCTCATAAAATGAAATTTATAAGAAAAAATGCAAACCTGTCACTTACTTGTAGAGTGCTGTGTAGTACCTATCCGATACAGTCTGCTGAGAGTCCATCACTTGAAACAGCAACATCAGGGCCTGGACACTGGTACCAAAGTTCACAAGATGCAAAACTTTAAACAATGTGTCCATTTGCTCTTTCACTTTCTCATCACTAGTCTCAGCATAAGGGTAAGCTCTGTTTACCCCGCAAAGAAGAGCGCTGAGCATTTTGGATTCAACATCTTTTTTCTTAATGCAGTTCCGAAAAAAGCAGAAGTACAAAGTTATCAGCTTGTTAGCCAATGCACTTTCTTCGTGACTGAGGACTATCTGATTCAGAAAGCAAATGGCGTAATATTGAGTTTTCACATTAATGTTTGACCGGTACAAAAGCCTCTCCACCTCACTGCACACTACTCCCTTCATATTTGGATGCTTGTGAAGTAACGTCTCTAAAAGATAAGAGGCTTTGGTGGCGATTTTGTTTTGAGGGTCTCCCAGTTTATTCACCAGCAGAACAAGCAGAACTTTTTCCTGCTCAGGTTTGTTACAGAGAAGCTCGTGGGCAACCGCCAGTGCCCGGGATTTAGTTGCTGTCAGAGAATCGTGACTCAGTGTTTCTAATGCCTCCACAAACTCTGCCACCTGCAGTTTCAGGAGATGCTCAAAGTACCACAGTATCAGCCGTCTGTCTCTTGAGTCCCTGTTGCCACTGGACATCTTCTCTATGTTGTTAAATGGTCGCTGCGAGAAAGACCATAATTTTCGATTGTCTGGTAAGAGATCTGAAATTAGAAGCTCTTTGAAAGTATCCAAAGCCATGAGGCTCTGATGCCTGCTGCCCTTTTTCTTTATGAGGTTCACCAAGTTCTCAACAAACTGGAGACTGTGGACAGCACTGTCCTGAATGAGAAGGGTCATCGCTGCCATCCTGTCAGCCAAAGTCCCCGACGACACAACAGTTTTCATCCACGCCGAAGAGGTCCCCTTCTGGTAATCTGTTTTATTCTTATACAGGTCCGTCTCATGTTGGTACAGCTTTTGGGCCAAGGCCTTATACTTGGACAGAAGCGCCTGATTTTGTGGCTCTGAAGAGAATTCGCTGGTGTATTCTAGGTCATACCATTTGCCCCCGGGTTTGATCAGTATCACTTGCCTAGCATGAAATTCAAAATCTTCTCCCAGCTTCTCTTTCTTTGCGGAAAGGTGCTGGTCCTGATCACCACCAATTTGCTTCTTCTTCTTGTCTTTCACACCGCTTGCCTTTTCCTTGACTTTTTTTTCTTTTTTTCCTTCTAACGAAGGAGACTTCGTTTCTTTCTTGCTTTTCTCTTTCTTTGGGGCCTTCTCTTTCTCCTCGCTGCCACCGTCATCCTCCACCACCAGGCAACTCTCCGCGTACCTGTCGAGCCCCAGGGAACTGACGAACGCCTCCAGCTCCCCTTCCTTCAGGTCGTCGATCGCGTCCTTCCTGCCGCCGTCCACCACCTCCTCCTCCGCCTCGTCCACCCGGCACAGCATCAGGTAGTCTTGCTGCGGGCGGCAGCGCGCAGCTGTCACCGCCGGGCCCGGACCCGGCCCCGGACCCGGCCCCGGCCCCGGCCCCAGGCCGCGCGCTCCCAACGGCTTCCCCCTGCCACCCCCTCGCCCCACAAGGGCCCGGCCTGGGTTGGGGGGGGGAGGCCCCGGCCCCGAAGAGGGGCCTCGGCCTGGGGGACGCCCCGGCCTCCACGTGCTCCCGCTCCCTCCCGACCCCCCTTACCTTGGTGCCGCCGAGGCGCAGCACCTCGTCCAGCGTGAACCCTTCACCATCATCATCTTCTTCTTCTTCCTCATCGTCATCGTCGTCGTCCTCCTCGCCTCTGCCGCCGCCCGCCTTTTTCGGCTCCCTCACGCCGAAGTCCCACAGTGCCGCCATCGCTACCGGCCGCAGGCGCCCGTGCGGCTGCGCGACGCGGGCGCTTCCGGCCCCGCGGGACAGCGGGAGCGCAGGTCCTGGCAGGGGGGTGTG
>WHYT01016620.1:279591-298856 GCA_009806455.1 Tetrax tetrax | reverse complement strand
CTCCCCACAGCCCCGGCGGCGGCGGCATCGCGTCCCGCTTCGAGCACGGGGGGCCGGGCGGAGGCCGAGGGGCCCAGCCGGGACACCGCCATGCTGCGGCACCTGCTCCTCAAGCTGCGGGCCACCGGGCCGGTGACGGTGGCGGAGTACATGCGGGAGGCGCTCACCAACCCCGGACAGGTGCGGGGCGGGACGGGGCCGGGTGGTGTCGTGCTTGAGCACCCGGAGCCCGCCGCGCCGCTCACCGGCCCCTCTCCCCCTCTCTCCCTCCCGCAGGGCTACTACACGCGCCGCGGCGGCATCGGCGAAAGCGGGGATTTTGTCACCTCCCCTGAAATAAGCCAGGTGTTTGGAGAGGTAACGCGCGGCTCCTTGTGTCTCGGGTAGCTTCTCTTAATCCTTCAGCTGCGAGTCCCACGCCGGTGTGCGGGGCTGTCGGCAATGTCAAGGCACGATGAGCAAACAGGCCTGAAGCTTCCAGTTATTTCCCACAAGAAAAATCGGTTTTGAAGGAGGAAGGGGTGTTGTTTGGTTTTTTTTTTCTGGAAGATCAGGGAGTCCTTTCATGTGCAATAGCCTGGGACACTGTCCATGCTTAGTAACACTTATTTTCATACAGAACTTGTTTATAAATTAAAAAATAATAAAAAAAAATCATTTCCTAGTATGAAAACTCTACTCAAAAATAGTTTCCAGGTTTTGGTCTGGTTCACTCTGGGTTATCATTTCCAGCAGTAAGGACTGGCTAAACGCTGTTCCCGATGACACTTTGGTAAACGCGTGTCGGTGAAGAACGGCTGTCAGGGGCTGTAGGGTGGTGACCTGTGTTTGAGCCTTGGGTAACAGTTTTCTAGTCTCCAGGTAGAAAAGCATCCCACGCGTTTACTGGGGGAGAGTTGCTTCTGCTAGTCTGACAGCAAAACAATTGCAATTTTAATACTTCAGAAGGCAAAGTTATGTATTGTAGTGTTTTTCCTTAACTTTAAAATACAGAGAGAGAATATTGCGTAGTATCTTCGTTACTGTCAGACAACAGGCAGATACCTGTTCTCAGCCTACGCTGTAACTCTTGCTTTGTGTTGTTTCTCACTGTCAGTTGATAGGAATATGGTATATTAGTGAATGGATAGCCACGGGCAAACCGAAAGCATTCCAGCTGGTGGAACTGGGCCCAGGGAGGGGCACTCTTACTGATGACATATTACGGGTAGGTAATACAGCAATATTCTGTTGCAAATTATTTTTGTATAGGAAACCATTGTTCAAACTGAAAACCATTTAGGATGGTGCTGCTGTGGGGGGAGGCCTCTGTGCAAGCAATAGGAGGAAGTGGGGAGGACAGTAATACAGGGATGAAGTTGCATAGGTTCCTCTGGGGCTTTCAGGGGCTTATTTCTTCTGAGTTAACCCTTTCTGCTCTGTCACGCTTGCATGGCTATTAATTAAAATACTACTGATTCAGAAACAAATTGGTAATGGGATTTAGTACCTCAGAAGAACTTTTATTCTGTTTACATATGTTAATGAACAAGAAGTCTTAATAACCACAGTGAAATGTGGGATATTGAGCACTTGTTTTTTATAGTGTCTAGGAAAACTGAACCATTTTTCTCCTCATGCTAAACCTTCTGCAGGTGTAAGAGGAGCTACTCAATCTCAGGCTATTACTGTTCTAAATTATCATTTCATGTTGTTGTCCTTACAGCTATGTAACATGTGCTGTATTTTGCCAACTTCAGTAGAAGCGTAGCAGGCTTTATTAAGATTGATGAAGAAATTCTCATTTCCTTCTGGAGGAGCAAAATGCAGTCTCTTTCACCGAGACTGTTTTGTTAAATGAAAGCCAACTAAATCTTTTATCTTGAATATAAATAATGAGATTAAAGGTTAATTCTTAAACCTTCAATGTACACAGCACGTGATTGTGCCTAATAGAATTCATCTGCCTTTATAGGTCTTCAACCAGCTTGCCTCTTTACTTAGTAAATGTGATGTCTCTATTCATCTGGTAGAAGTGAGTCCCAAACTCAGCGAGACCCAAGCACTGATGCTGACAGGAGGGAAGGTGCAGTCAAACCCCGAGGACAAGTCTGCCTACATGAAAGGCATTAGTAAGACTGGAATTCCCATTTTCTGGTACAGAGACATTCAAGATGTGCCATCAGGTAAGGAGCTTGAACGTCTTGTTACAGGGGCGGCGTCCTTCCTTCATTTGCAGTTTTTGATAATGGAGCTGTTCTGTTAGCCTTCATAATGGATAGAAAAGTAGTTACTATACGTATTTGTTCTTACTTCTTTTGTATGAGCCCAAGGCAAGATCTCGACTCATTCTTGTAGCCGCTACCTATTCCGACTGCCTTCATTTTGGGATTTCATATATTCTGACATTTTATTTTAATGGGAAACCATCTGCTGGCTTTGTCTGAATCTCCTTTTGTGAGATACTGATCTAAAATTCATGGACTGGAAGCTAGAGGTAGCTGGTTTTGATGTATCCAAGCTAGAAGTAAGGATAATTATTTCACAGCCACATTAACTAGTTTAATTCACTATAATTCTTAAAAACACTTTCATTTTCAACTGGAAGCTGCTATGGAAGCATTAGTAATTTAATACATTCTTTTTTACTTTCCTGCAGGTTACAGCTTTTACTTGGCACATGAGTTTTTTGATGCCCTGCCAATACATAAGTTTCAGGTATAGGAAGATGATTATTGTAATTGTGACTTAAATGCCTTTTCTCTTTAAGGCAGAATAGAATTAGTGTGCCAAGCCAGACACATGCATTGTCTATGGTGATAAAATATTTCTAACTGAACTTGGACAAATAAAGCTTAATTCAGCTGATAACTGTAAAATTAGTTAGTTGTTCTTGAATGGAAAAACTTACAGAAACCTAAAGACTTTATTTGCTTACATAAGGCTCAAGTTTATTTCTTATGCTACATTAATAAGTTTTTAACCTGAACATTATTTTACGTACCACTACTAACAAAGACAGTGCTTGGAAGGGCTTTCATTTGAATGGTAACGATAATAGCAAAATAAAGGCTAGTTAGGATTCAGAAGAAACTTTCAACTTCAGTTTGGTGATTTATGAAAATCACAGGTAGAATAAGTTTATTTTACTTAGATGAGTTATGGTGCATTGTCAATAGAAGAGGCAGTGTTTTTCTCAATGGCATTTACTCCTTTGAGGTATAATTAAACCTCTTTTTGTTGACTCTGCAGACAAGTCTCTGCCACAAGCTTTTTCCAAGGCAGTTACTGGAATTAAATAGGAATGAATAATCATTGTTAAAAGCATATTATGTTCTTAAAAGACTTGTGAAAATGCTTGACATGTTAGTTCAATCACATAAACAAGATACTGTTGTGCCCGTTAGACTGTACAATGGGTACTCTGGATTCATTAAACAGAGAACAGAGAAAGGCTGGCGTGAAGTGTTGGTTGATATAGATCCCGAAGTTCCTGACCAGCTGCGGTTTGTCCTATCACCATCCAGTACCCCTGCAACAGAAAACTTTATTCAGGTAAGGTTATGCCTGCCAGAGTTTGTAGTTACATCTCTGCTGCCTCTTTCAAGTACACTTACTGCTTCTCAGTTACTTTGGCAGCAAACGGAGGGTTCTCATTCTGTAAGTGAGCAAACACAGCTTACTATTTCCATTCTGCAAAACTTCCACAAGTACTTAACTTTGTACAGCGTGACCATATAGCAGAAGAATAAACATGTACATGAAACTTTGCAAAATCAGAGCTTAAACAGACAAAATGTGTCAGAGAGTGAACTGAGGCAGCTCTGTCTTGCACGTGTCACATCACCATCTCGACAGTGGCCCTGCCTAAGCCAGGCTCTTAACTCAGTGCAGCAGGGTACTTCTGCACTATGCTGACCTTTAACGAAAGTGTCTGATTTCTTTTTTTCTTCTAAAGTTCACTGGATTCTTAAAGTTACAAAACAAAGTAGTTGAGATTAAAACCAACTTTCACACAGAAAGGCCTTCTTGAAGACTATGCGCAGCTGAAGAGCTGTTTTCATTCTTTCAGTCCCATGGTCATGTAGTTCCACCTGATGCAGGTATTCTTACTTGTTACAAAAACTTCCGTTTCAGCTGACTATAGGTTGTAAAAGAGATGACTGAAATCCAGCACTCCGAAAATGCTGATTGAAAAGGACTGTTGGCAAAAACTAGCTGAAGCTCTAGGTACCTAGAATACACCCCTGGACCTCTATGCCCCAGTGAAGTGATGACAATCCCAAGACGTCACGTGTGAAGAACTCTTGCCCCGTACTTGTTTGCTAATATAGATGTTTTGATCTTTGAACCCTGCACTAGCCTGAAGAAAGGAGAGATCATGTGGAAGTGTGTCCTGAGGCTGGCGTCATCATGCAGAGGCTTGCCTGTCGTATAGAAAAGGATGGTGGGGCTGCACTGGTTGCTGATTATGGTCACGATGGAACCAAAACTGACACTTTCCGGGTAAGTCATTTACCTTGAGTAAGAAGCCAGAATTTTTATTTGTCACTTGCATCTTTAAGTTATTGTAAGAGAAAGGTCTTGGATGGACGTAATAGCAAGAACCACATTTGTGGCAATCAAAACTGAGTAATTGAGTTCTTATTTAATCACTACCCGTAAGGGTTTCTGCCAGGCGGAAAGGATAATCTGAGCCCTTGGTACATTTATCTTGAATTTTCAAAGTACAATTTGCTGTTCTTACCCCTCAGATGCAGCACAACTTCGTCTTTGCTAGCCCCAGCTACCGTAGCCAGGGGTGCAGCCGAGTATACTCTTCCAATTTAATTTTTCAGGGTTTCCGGAATCACAAACTTCATGATGTCCTGAGCGCTCCAGGTACAGCAGACCTGACAGCAGATGTTGATTTCAGCTATCTTCGAAAGATGACACAGGGAAGAACAGCCACGTTGGGCCCCATAAAACAGCGGGAGTTTTTAAAAAACATGGGCATTGACCTCCGATTGCAGGTATGGTAGTGTTTACAGGTATCTAAGCTCTCCTAGTCCACAAGCAATGCTCTTAAGCAGCAAGAGAGCTTTTATAAAAAAAATCTGATTTTAAAAGAAAGTTGTTTAAAACAATATCTAGGTGCGAGATCAAAGAGTTGCTTCTCCTAGATGTAAGTTACTCTGGATTCCTCAAAGTAAACTGATCATGTTATATTTAGGAGTCTTCAATGCAAAACTTTGCTACATATATCAATTTGTAAGCTCCACCAGGGATCTCATCGGTTCTGCTGAACACTGGCACTGCTAGGTTAGTGTAAGTGAAAAGGGGGACTGTAAGGGTTTGCAGGTATGAGGGAATTACTAAGAAAGCAAGAAGGGCTACAGCCTACATCCTTTTCTTTTTCTTAGGTGCTCTTGCAGAATTCACGTGACTCGGCAACTCATCAGCAGTTACTTCACAGCTATGATATGCTTATGAATCCTGAGAAAATGGGGGACTGTTTTTACTTTTTTGCCCTTCTGCCTCATCACAGACTTGAACATCCCGACAAGAAACGTAAGCCAGAATCAAAGTCTGCCTTACCACCTGTTGCTGGATTTGGTGAACTCTTAGTGCAGTGATTTCAAATACTACAGCAAAATGTCTAATAGCAGTAGGTTTCAATAACAACTTATTAAAAAAAAAAAAAAAAATCAAAGTAAAATAGAGTCCTGCATTTCATGGTTTCACCCACAGTTTTGCAATAATGTAATCAGCATGCATACACAGTTAAGAACAAAATACTTCGATTTGCCTTAAACTGAAAGCACATGAAATGTCACATTACTTCTCCAGGCAGTTTTCTCCTACCACTCTACACTTCAGGGCCTAGCCACATTTTGGTAGGGAGTGCTATTTCAGAGTAAATCTAGTGCAGCACACTAAGCCTATTGACTTACCTACTCAGAGCAGTTATGTGTAAAAATCAAACACTGCACATACAGAAACCAGGATGCACAGAGCAGAGAACGAACCAGGTTTCGGGGGTTTTATAATAGAGCTGAGTGAAGTATTTACTAGTGGAATCAAGTTAAAACTTGACAGTAACAAACAGAGGTGCTAAAGAGGCTTTAGATGTACTCAGCTTTGATACTTGCTTAAAAGACAAGATGCCTTGACATTTTTGAAGATATTCTTAGGAAAAGAATGGTGCCAGAAACCATGCAAAAAGAGTTAATTCATTCCAAAGCACCTCCTAACAGAATTCTCACAGCAGGGAATATCTAATGACAACTCCAAAAACAAGGATGTATAAAGAAACATTTACTTCTAAGAACATTTGATAGGAAAGCTAATTCACGTAAATAAAAAGAACAAGTCTGATAGGGAAATAAATTTTATTTTCAAGCTTATCAGAGGATATTTACAAACAATGGGATGTATAAAAATATAAAAGTACTTGACAGTGTCCTTTTCAGGCTATAAACTTTACATGAGCTTTTTTCTAGCATCATAGCACTATTTCTTGAATGAACGCAACTTAATTCATCTAAGGGTGAGGATATTGAACACTGTAACCTACTGCTGTCAGTTTGCAGTAAAGGTAGGAAAAAAGGGAATAAAAAATTCAGCTAATTTTACTACTCTGAAGAAAGTTTACTCCTAATGTACATCTGATTTTTTGGTTCCTTGACTATTGGCTGCTTGTGGCTTCTATTGTCTGGCCCCATAAGTCTGCATGTATGGTCAGGCAATCTCCTTCAAATGCCAACAGCATTTTTAATTTTTATTTTTTTTTTAATACAACTTGAATAAATAGCTCATAGAGTATTTTGGAATAGAGCAGACTTTATGGGGAGAGACATCAGCAAAGCCTTCTACTTCATTTTTGTCACTTTCTTCCTCTATTCCTGTTGTGCTTTTTCAAGTGACTGAGCTGGCTTTCTTCCTTCCCTTAAAACAACACAAACAAACAAAAAAAACCCAAAACAAAAAAAAAAAACCCAAAAACACAAGAAAACCTGAAGTGACAGCTCAAGTATAAAATCTGAAGTTTAAAACCAGACCGTATCTACATTATTAGAGTTAGGATGGAAGATAGCAATGGCTTCACTGAAACTTGGTCACTTGAGCAACAAAAGCTGGAAAAAAAGCACTGCTTCCCTTGCCAAGCCTGGGCAAATACCAGAATACCAACTTCATAGGTGATTGTGTTGGTTTCAAAGATGAAAAATAGTGCCTCCCAGAAGAATCAGTCCTGAAACCCTGCCTGAACAGGATGGCAAGGTTAAGGGACAAATTCTGCCCCTTCTGAATTCCTTTACGCTGCCTTTACAGCATAGAAGGGGAAGGATGACCCCCAGTGCAGGAGGGGCAGGGACTGCCATGACGCAAGTCCCCCACCCAAACCTGAGAAAAACATGGGACATGTGGTGGTCAGAAGGACTGAAATGCTCTGCCCACTGTGGCTGTAGGAAACTGCCATACGGATTGCACCGAGGTTTTGTACAAAGTTTGGTACATCCTAACAGGGAAGCCAGAGTTCAGCCTTTACCAGCTTAGACATCTAGAAAATGCAGTGGCAGTTAGATTAAGGGCAACAGGAAAAGAAAAGGTGGGTTACAGACCCAAACCTACGTGTGGGTACATATTTCTGCAACTGCCACCGACTTTGCTGCCAGCTCTCTGTCATTGCAAGCAGCTGCCAGCCCTGAAAGAACAGTATAAAATTTTATGTATATCTAACAACTTAGAAGAAGTCTGCTCACCTGCTTCCTTACCTGAATAACAACAGTAGAAAAAAAAAAAAAAAATACTTATCTGCACACATATCCTCCCTCCTTAAAAAAAAAAGTCTTTGTAGGAGAGAGAGGAGATACCCTAAAGCCTCTCACTGACTTTGTAGTTCAAGCCTGTATCAGTATTTTTAAAAGTATTTCAAACCAAGCTCTGTAAAAAGCTTGGCAAACCAGGGATATGTACAGCCACCCAGCACCTTCCAGCAGCATAACGTTGTTATCCCACACAAAAGGAAATATTTCACCTTTTCTATTTTTTAAAATAGGACCAAAAAACCCTCTTCCATTTGCATTTAGCATTCATGGCCTTAAATGTCTTTGAAAATACCATGAACTTTAACTGTTGCACTGTCATCTGAGGGAGTCCTTTCCAAAGAATACTGCTGCTTCCTCCCTATTCTGCCACAAGTCCAGTAAGCGCTTGGGAATCCATCAACTGAGGCATCTGCATAAGGAACTGAATTAGAGTTGGTTTTGGACTCTTCATTCAGCTTGAACAAGAACGCTGAGCACAGTAAAGAGGACGGGAGGGGCTGCAAGTTAAGGTCAGAAGGCAAAGCCTTTTCTCCTACAATCCAGCTGCCTTGGCAGAAGCAACAGGTGATTTGATATCCACTGTTACTCCTAGGTTTTGAGCAGAGTTAAGGTACAAGCTAGCAGGCTACAAACTACTCCTGATTTAAGTCCAGGGAACCTTAAAAAAATTATAAAAATATTAGAAAAATTTAAAAATCTAATTTCTCAAAACAACAGAAGAAAGCTGCATGTATTTTTCCCTATTCTTCCACAACCTTCTGCTAGAAGCTGTTTTTCCAGAGTGAAAGGATATGCTACATCAAGTCTTGTGTGCTCTCTATGCATTACTTGTATAGTTTTAAGGCAAAATGCCTTTGGTGTGTATCAATGACGTGTGCCAGCCTTGCAGAGCAACATGCTGTTGTGGCGTATTGCTTTGGTTTAACAGACAAAATAAAGGATTAGCATAGCTTTGATTGTCATCTCTTTAGATTGTCAGCCAGCATTTCAAGAGGAATGTAAGAAGTTACAGAGTTTTGGTTTTTTTCAGGTATCTAAAAAAAGTTCAGTTAGGGCAAAGACACACATATTTAATTGTCTTAACAGCAGCACATTATTCCTTCATCTATGAAGCCATATTTGACCTAAACCACCGTGTTTTGCTATTAGCCAAGGTATTCTGCACTGATTTCCTTTTACAGTCTCTGTTCACCATGCACAGTTTAGGAAATGGGAGATGTATCTAAATAACACAAAACAGTCCTCTATGGCCTAGTAAATAGGGATTAGAAAACCATTACAAAATTCTTATTGTGTAGGCTATGAAAAAAACCAAAACAACCAAACCTTGAAAAACATACAAACCATTCAATCTGTACACAGTACACCTCAGTAATGGCTTTGTAGCCACACAGCTTGGTGAAATGTTACACAATGGGGCTCATCCCACTGTCCAGTAACTACTCATAGTTTAAGTCAGAGATGGAGAAAAGCTTGTCAGACGACAGTCTATTCCCATGTCAATGCAGGATCCTCTGAGGCTTTGTACACTGAACTATGTGTACAGCATTCAGAAAAAGCAACAGTTGTTCCAAAACTGATCTTCAGTTTCTCTCTGGAGTGTCCTTCTTTGCTGCAATTTAGCATAGTTAATAAATCAAGGGTCTTCTTCCATGTCATCTGGATTAGGAGCCATAATAAAATGCTGGGGGTACTCAAGGTTGTGCTCATAAGCATGTTCCTTCCAGCGTGCATCATCACTCTCGTGGGTAATGTAACGCTCCCCAATGCGTGTTTCAAATTCTCTGAGGTCAAGCCAAGTCTGATAATCCTAAAGAATAGAAGAGATTTAAGGAAACAGTTTAAGAAACAGCAGCAGTACATACCTACAGATAAATTCTGCAGTTTGTCTCTACTTTTAGTATAAATAGCCATAAGATATAATCAAGAAGATCTGTTAAAAAGAAAAAAACCCAAGCAAATACCCCAACAGAGTGTCCACAAAGAATGGTTCAAAATGAAATAGGCTGGTATCTAAGGCTGCTATGTTAGCTTTATTACAAAATTAATTGTATATATACACATACATGAAATTATACTCATTCCAATATTGTTTGTACTCAAAATTGATTGGATTGCCCTCTTAGTGTCTTTTAAGTGATTTGTGTGCATGGATATGTGTGTATAGTATTGTGAAACCATTGTGAAAGGAACCCGCGTCAAACAAGCAGATAAATTCCATTCCAAACAATTCTCTTCTAAAATGACTACAAGTTAGAGCACACACCAGCTTGTGTGTCCGCTTCAGCACTGAACAAACAATGTTTGTCTCTATACTGATATTGGTGGGGCTCCATGACACGTCACTGCCTGCACTGAGGAGAGATGCCACAAGAGGGAAACTATGTTGATGTCAGACAGAAAGTAAGGGGTGGGAGAGAGAGACAACATTTTCCTTGAGGAAAGAAGGTATTAGCAAATGGGCAGAATCCTGGGGCGCATAAAACGTAAAGCTAAAGCCAGAAATACTCAAGCCTCCATGAATGCTTGTTAATAGACTTTGATAGTAGCAGCGTTAATAACCCTCTGACAGATTTCATTCAAAAACTCATTATTCCCCTGCTACAAACACAGTGAAAAGGGCAGACAGGTTTACCTGTAACCACGGGTGACTAAGGGACTTGTCAACACTGAAACGTTTTCTCATCTTCACTTGAAGCAAATTGTTTATTAAATCAATGGCTGACAAAGAAGAACACAACAAAAATTATATTCTTTAAATACTAATCACCTCTATCATCATTCACATGCTGCAGTGAAAGTGAATTTTTAATGCGTGTGTGTGTATATCCTACCGAACTCAAACGTAATCAAGCTCTTGAATTGTATATTTAGCTTTGCTTATGTTAAATGAGGCTACAAAATAGGTATGGGGTAAGCTCCTCCCCCTTTGATGGAAACACTGAAAGCTTTACTGTATTACTTGTTAATCTTTTTCCTTACCAATTTTAGTGATTTTTCAGAAGTGCCTAAGTAACTTTAGCATAATCCTGTGTTCCAAAATGATGTAGGTGCTTCCAGTATTGTATACTTTTGTACATACCCTTCCACATCTACCTGTGTGTGAATTATACATACATTACTAATAACAAAGCTAGCATTGGAGAGCTCTAGAGACCAGCCTTGTAAACTTCTAGATTGTTCAAACCTGACACTTAGACACAGGTTTTGTTTCACTTGCTAATGTACAAAACTAAAATTCCAGATTCAACTTTGAACCATTTCTGTAACTACAGTTTAGCTAAAATACGTTTTGAGATCAGCATTCAGCAAATACTCACACATGATTTAACTTTTCATTGGGAATTTTGGGAAGTTTCAAGTTACTTAACCCACTTCGCATGCAGGCAATTAATTTTTCTCGCTAAATCTACTGGCTCTTCTGCCCGGAAAATGAGCTAAAACATTATATTTGACAATTTGTCTTTCACAAATATATGCCAGCTCATATCTATCCATTTTGGCATAGTCTACTTGAACTCAAACTACCAGTAATTCTCACACTCCTATTTGAATGAACCTTGAGGTTTAAGCATTTGCATGCGTTATGTACATACAAAGACATTCTAATAGAGAAATTTCATTCCTTTACCTTCACTAGAAATTTCCTTCCAAGGATTTGGCGGGTACATAAATGCTGCATTTTGAATCTGATCATTTATATCCTCATCTTCATTAAATGGGAATGTACCACTGAGGCTCACATAGACAATAACTCCTACGGACCACATGTCTAGAGAGCGGTTGTAACCTTTACTCCTGAGCACTTCAGGGGCAAGATAAGCAGGTGTCCCCACTACAGAGCGCCTGAAAGATTTTTCACCAATGATACGTGCAAAGCCAAAATCACACAGCTTCACCTGCAAGAGAAATATATTTTAAACTGAGAAATCCCTGCTTGATCTCCAAAGCGTGCTACTGTCCGAGACCAGAGCAGTACTTGATGCCATTTCTGCCATCATTTAAACACTGTATGCACTAGAACAGAGACAAAACATTACAGTCAGTCAGTTTAGGTATTAAGTTGCTGGTTTTGCAGACTGCGGATGGAGCATGCTTCAGACTGAGACCTGGACTGGCCTTGCGCATACTCAGGTCTGAGACAGTCTGTGTAGTCCATGGCCACAAATGTGCAAATAAGGACAAAAAACCTGATTCCAAACTCAGCTCATTTTCAGAGGCAAATCCATACCCTCACAAGGCATAGAAGCAAAATTTAAAAAGCATGTGAATCCTAGACAGATCTCATTTCTCTTAATCATATTCATGAAGCTGAAGGCTTTAGCTACACAGAAATCAAACAATGAGTTTTAGCAAGAACTCAGGCCAGCCAGCTCTGGACGGAACAGTCCAATAATCATCCAGGTATAAAGCTGGGGCCTGCACTGATGTTTAAATCTTCATGGTTCCAGGATGGTTCCTTAACTTGAACACAGCAGGCACTTGTACAGAAGAAAGGATTCAGATCAAGTCCAACACTAACCCCAAGTTAATAAGTCCTCCTCAGGGTGTAAGAAAGAACAGTGCACAGGCATACAGTGACTCTCAAAGTCCACTCCACTCTGCATTACTGTCACAGGACTGGAAGTAATTCCCTGATGCAGCCTAGCAGCTTTCAATTTCTGTATAATCTCCATAAAATCCATAATATCTAAGGTAACAGTTGACTGGGCTAAGTGTTGACAGTACATAAACAATAATACCTCTGAACAGCATTTCTCTTAGCTACTTAGTTTATATTACAGTGTAACATCACACATACTGATGATGAAAATCCCCGATTAGTGACAAATGAGCCAGTCCTTTTTCACAACAGCTTATAAGCATGACAGACAAGAGCAAGGAGGGGAAGGAGACGCACAAGAGGGACAAATTTTTTTCCCAGGGTTGGACAGCACTGGAACAGAAAAAAAGGACTTCTCTTGAAGCTTCTAGTCCTATGCCTTTTCCACTGGACTGTTCTCACTAACCCAGAATATCAACTTCCATGCGCTCTTCACAAGCATAAAAATAGATGCAGTCTACACAGGCTTTTGCTAAGTGCTGGCAGTAGTTGTATTTCTCAGACTCCTTGGAATAAAGAATGCTGGTATGCTGGTGCACATATTGCTGTGAGACAAGATCCATGTCTGAGAGGAAAGAAACTGAAACAGACCATTGAGCATAAAGCTAGGCTAAGAGTTGGAAGGAGAAGGAAAAAAAAAAAAAAAGCAACTATAATACATGTCATTCAAGCAATTTTAGACTAAGTCAGTTGAACGATCCCACAAGAGGTCACCTTTTAAGCTGCAATGCTTATATTTCTTTCAAAAAAGAACAACAAAAAGTGATGAAAGAAGTATTTTTTAATCTTCACTCACTTGAGGGAATGGCTCTGCTGATGCTAGTAGTACATTTTCCGGTTTTAAATCACAGTGCACAATATTCTTGAAGTGTAAATTCCTCAAAGCAACAAGTATCTACAAAAAGGAAAGAACATTTTCAGAACTATTCAAGTGGATCAAAAGTGTCAAAAGCCACAAGCACTAAGCAATACGGTAACTTGTATCAACGCAGTCTTCAAGAATTAACCTGTACATACTGTACAGGTTAATACATAATAGTATTATGTATAAAGTACTACATAAAGTACTATTTTTTCCAGCCTATCAAGACCTGGAACTAATGGGTTTGATTTTCCTTTTTTTTTTGTCCTCTCTTTTTTCCTCCCTCTCTTTTTGAACGCTTACTGTTCTGACATGCATCTTTGGATGTCCATAATGTTATGTCTTGGGAAAGAAGGGCAAAAAAATTAACATAATTAACATCTAAAATTCTCTTATTTCCATGTTTATTCAACTATCATTAGATGTGCAGCCCTCTATGCTGTCTCTTTTAAATAACAATAAGAAAACCCCTTCTCCAGACTCCATTTTCACAATTACAGAAGACAAATCTAGCTTTTCCTCTCAAAGATGCCAACCTGAGTGACCATGAACTTAGTTATTCGTTCTGGTAGCCGACTTTTCTCACTGGAAAGAATCATCTCTAGCATATCCCCATGCAGCTTTTCCATCACAACAAAGACCCGTTCTGGAGTTTCAAACATACACTCCAGGTTCACAATCCCAGGGTGGTGCAAATTCTAAAAGAAAGTAGTACAGATATATCATTAAAATAAAACAATATGAAATATCCCAAATTACATTAAAATGTTATACCTCAAATCAAAAAGCAGTTAAGTAAAGAGTTAGAGATTAAAAAATATTTCTCTGAGGCAAGAAACCAGCTTGAAACAAATGTCAACCCATGAAACATGCCAATTATCACTACTAAGACTAATTTGTTTTAATACAAATTAATGATTAATCTTACAGTCAGTACACTCAGTAGCTTGAGTAAAGAACATGCAAGAATAACACTCATAGATTGAGAAGCCAGTAGTGGAAGACGGCCAAAATAATACAGTTTCCTGCTACCTGCAGGAGACAACATGGAGCCAAAGTACCTGTCTTCAGTGGATCCCTTATAGGGGGTAGCTACCACTCCCAAGTTATCAATTCTACCAAATACTCAGGAATTCCCACTCAGAATTCTACAATTCCCTTTTACAAAGGCTCAGAGATTGCATACACAGATTTAGAAATAAATTCAGAGCACTTAAACACATTACAAAATCTTATTAATGGCTTAAGACAAACTCCAATGTGATCCAAAAATACTTCTGTACCTGGAGAATGGCTACTTCATTACGAAGCTGACTTTCCTGTTTAGTTGGAAACCTCATCTTGTCAATGACTTTGATGGCCACATCTCTTCCAGTCTTCCTATGTTTTCCTGAACAGAAAGACAATGTCAGCCATCAAGAGGCAGAAGCAATTCATAGCTATAAAACACTGCAGCGGAAATTCCTTTTTGGGAAAACAAGTCTATTTTGTACAAGTGTACAATGTTACTATATTTATATTTAAAATTGCAACTGGTGTATTGGTAACAAGAAGTGATTAGCCTCAACAGGAAGGGTGTGGATAAATTTAAACTGGTTACTACTCTGCTGTCCGGTATGCACATTGACATAGGTGTATTAGGTCAAGTTTTTGTCTGTGCAAAGGACTTGCACGTTAGCAAGTAATACCTCCTCTCACAAAATATTGCCTTTCCTGTAAAAAAGCAACAACAAAACTATTCAAGACAAACGTGAAGAAAGATCTACAACTCTTCTCCAGTGGTTTCATACTTTCACGGGCTCCACGTGCACAAGAAATCATATCTAATACTGTAAGGGAACACCGGGGTAATTATGTGCCGTGAAGAACAACACGTTAACACCCAGGAGGCAGTCTGTTGTGATCAAAAAGCCCTAAAAGGTTGTGGTAAGAAGAAAAACATGCTGATAGCACCAAATACTATTCCTTGCTACAACGTGCATCAGCTACAAGAGAAGCATTCTGCAACACACAGACAGGATGTTTCAAGGGCTAAGTGAGCAGCTGTAAATGCTTACCCAGCTTCTCCACAACTGCTAAACTGACTTCTGTCACACTCCCATCAGAGAGGTTAATGGGGACCACACACTGCAAGACCTTGATAATCTACGACATTTAATACTAAACTAACACAGAATAATAAGTCTGCACCAAAGGAAAAAAGTCATTATCTGCTCAGTGAAGGATCTGGAAGCCATTTTAGGAGACGGGACGACTGTGCAAGCAGCATAGGGGAGTCTACTGGAACTGCTACTGGGAGCTCAGCTACGCCTTGCTAACCACCCAGCCAGGCCTCACCTGCTGCTCTGCAGTTGGGGCTTAGGCAGGGAATGGGAACTGCTCCAAAGGCTGCTGTGCCAAACTAATGCACCTGCCTTAAACATCATCATGAATAAAGGGACAAAGCCAGGTTTATCTCCGCTGGACAAAGTAAGGCAGTTAATCGACACGTCACTCAGGGTTCAAAAGGGTTTAGAAGGTTACCAAATAGAACTAACAATTGGAGAGTAAAAAATAAATTTTAAAAATATTACACTAGTCCTAAGGAAATCATACACTGTAAAATGGACTGTCACATCCAACTGCATAAAACCAGAAGTCTCAAAAGACAAATCTGGGGAGTTTTGTCATTTTGTGTGTAACAAATCAGCAATTTTTAGGGAAAATACTAGAAATCACATCACCCAGCTATAACTTAAATAAAATCCTAGATTCATGGAAAGTGACTTTGGCTCCACTAGACATCAAATTATGCTAAAATGTAGCAGAAATACCATCAATTATGAACTAGATGCAAAACCCAGAAGATAAATTTTAGATTGCAAGAGAACATAAAGCAAAACCACCAAACTAATAAAACACAACTACAGAAGCTAGACTAGAGCTAAAAATTGTAAGGAAAAGAAAAAGAAAAGAAAAACAGAAAAGCAGGTTGAAAACTCCTTTTCCTAACTAAAGCACAACCAACCAGGTTTCAGGGCAAGTTTTACATCAGTAAGGAACTGTCAAGTTTTGGGGTTTTTTTTGTCTCAAATTTTCAGACCCTTCAATACTAACCAAAATAGGAAAAGCAAAGGGAAACTGTTCTTACTCAGAGAAACAGGAGCTGGATATCAATAGCCTGTAACTTCTTGATTTACAATTTGTAAATGTTTGTCCAGAATAGAAGACACTCCCCCACCCCACCCCCCAAAAAAAAAACCCCACAAAAAAAAAAAAAAAAAAAAAACAAACCCCACAACAATGTAAGCAACTTAATTCTACCTTTATTTGTTTAAATAAGAGGTTTTGTAATCATTATTTCAGTAAGCCTACACAGGTGGAGAGAAGCCAATATTAGAAGTTACCAGATCTAGTCTCCTCAGACACCAGCAACAATTAAGCAGTGTGCAGAGCCAGCAAAAAAAAAAAAAAATATTCTTTCATATTCTTTTCTTGCTCTTTCAGCTTGTGATTTTATCTTAAGAAACTGAATATACATATCCTATCTATTTTAAGGCATCTTTAAGTGAAAAAAATATAATATAATAAAAGCCTTTTTAAGCATTTATTATGCTTATAAGCATTTCTAAGCATTGAATAGTGAAAAATACCAAGCTGAGATTTATCTAAAAGGTAATTTAGGAGAGTATATATAGAAATAAAATCAAAACATTAAACTACTGTCTGCATTTGTGCATGTTCTAAGCATAAGAGAGGCAGAATAATTTGATTCACACTATGCTTTAAGAAATACAGGAGAAAAATTCAGAATTCTCTCAAGAGTGATGTAAAACCAGACCATCAAACTGCATTTCCATAATGCAGTTCAGAAGTAATAGAGAAAAGTATTTAACTACACAATTGGCACACAGAAAAATCATAGCCACAATACTTCCTGACTAGAAAGACAACATGATAGCAGCAGAAAGGTTACCACTTTTAAATCATTAGTTATCACTTTTTTTTTCTTTCCAGATTTATGGTGCGTGATTAAAAAAAAAATAAGAAAAAAAAAAAAAAAAAAGAAAAAAAAGAAAAAAGAGTTCTTATGATGCATTTCTAGTATTTCTTCTTTTTGTGATTACATACTATAAGTTATATGTTGCAATAGAAGTTTTTAATAACTAAAAGTGATAAAACTACATTTGAAACCTAAAACTAAGAACCTCTTGCCAAAGAATTCCTCTCTCTATCCTGCTGACAGAAATTAGTAGGGCAACTGTTTGCATAAAACATGTCAATAATATGTTTACATGAACACTGTCAAAGCATAAACTCCAATATGTATTTTACTAATTGCTTTTGGCCACATCTCTCAAATATTATTAAAAATAGGTATAACTGACAGTCTCCTTAAATACACGACTTCTAATTATGCATAACACAGACAACAGTGTTAGAATTTGCAATTAAAAAAAACCCCACATCATTAACCGAGGCCAAATTCAGACTTGAGATTGTTTTGTATTTAACTGTGGTCAAAAAGCAATGCATATTCTAAAACAAATTCCATGCCAATGCAAAGCTCTAAATGCAAAAAAAAATGCATTGTAAGAAATACTGTACCTAAAACTGCAGAGAGACACAGTAAAGTAATCCAAACAAAACTTTTAACAAGATAAACTTCATCTAGACATTCTAGACACAGCTAAGTAAATATGAAAAGGCTAATTATATCAAGCAGACAAACATTCTACCTTAAATGCATAATGAAATCCAATATAATTTACCTCCATATACAATACCAAACTGACCAGAACCCAGCACTTCATCAGCAAATATCTGGTACACAGAGCTGATATCCTAATGCATGAAAAAAGAGAAATCACCAATATCAGTAGTAATAAAAATACTCATGAGCATATTAGTAGTAGCTAAGCTGTATTTACATTTGATGTTAATCAAACTCTGTAAAGGGTGCCATCGTCACCCTGAATGGAGTGGAAAAACATAACAAACTTTTCCTGAAGAGGATCCACTTAGCTGCGCTGTAAGCAGGTACGTACACGCATATAAACTAACAGCTGTGCCAGGTAGGTACATTATTTCCTGTGTATAACACAGACTTCAGCTACCATACCCTGGTGTTGCTGTCTCATTGAGACACTGCTACTACCAATTACTCTGTAATACCCAGGCAAATAAACACCATTATTATATAATGCATATGACTCACCACATTCTCCTGGACTTGGCTATTTGAAACAGAGATGCTTAGAGATAACTCTTCTGCAACAAAGAAGATAAAACTGAGTAAGTAAATAGGAAGGGGCAAGCTTTTTCTAGTAAAAAGGGAAAACAAACAAACAAAAAAAACCAAACCCTCACTGACTTCTAACAGAGTCATGGGGAAATTATTTTTATTGATGTTCTGCAGAAACATCATACCCTGGAACTCAGCTTTCACCGATTTATTTAGATAAACAACCCTGGGAGTTTTGACTATTTTGGTTATATCACTTATTACAAAAACAGTAGAATAGTACAAGTATGTACACAATAGAGAGCTGGAGAACCAAAAGCAATAGGGATGTGGCGATTGTATCAGAGTTCATTAAACTACTAAGAATTTCTGGTAGTAATATAGAAAAATACAAGGAAGAGGATTAACGCAGATTCCTTATAGTCAAATGAATGTGGTTACTAATTTTCTGTGGCATCAAGATATACAGAATTAATGCATAAGAAAAGGAAAGAAATCAAGCAAAGCAAGTAGCTGAAGACCTGATAATTAAAAAAGCAATAAAATCTATAATATAAATAATGTTTGTTTCACGGTGTTCTGGCTTTGTTTAGTGAAGGGGGGCCTAAGGTGGCAGCTTCTGTAGGAAACTGCTAGAAGTTGCTCCCCTTTGTTCAGTGGACTCGGCCAGGCCTAGGGCGGACCCGCTGCTGGCCAAGGGCGAGCCAATTGGTAGCAGAATGTTCCCTGATAACGCCTCTGCGATAACGTATTTAAGAAGGGGATAACAGAAAAAAAAAAAAAAAAAAA
>WHYT01016620.1:236186-279571 GCA_009806455.1 Tetrax tetrax | reverse complement strand
GATCCTGAGAGGCGTCTGCCAGCCTGTTGTGAAGAATTTTTCTTGTGAGAGGAACGGCTGCAGATGCCAAGGTCAGTGGAGAAGGAGGGGGAGGAGTAATGCGGCTCCTGGCCAAGATTCCCCTGCAGCCTGTGGTGATGACCATGGTGGAGCAGGTTGTCCCCCTGCAGCCCATGGAGGTCCATGGAGGGGCAGAGATTCACCTGCAGCCCGTGGAGGACCGCATGCCGGGGCAGGCAGATGCCTGAAGGAGGCTGGGGCCCACGGAGGGCCTGCACTGGGGCAGCCATTCTGGAGGGACTGCACCCTGTGGAAGATGACCCATGCCTGAGCACTTCATGAGGAGCTGTGGCCTGTGGGAAGGACCCCACGAAGGAGCAGGGGAGGAATGTGAGGAGTTCTTCCCCCGATGACGAAGCAGCAGCGTAAAACAACACGTGATGAACTGACCGCAACCCCCATTCCCTCTTCCCCCCTGTGCCGCTCAGGGTGGGGGGGAAGGTAGTAGAGAGAATGTTAAGCCTGGGAAGAGGGAGGGATCGGGGGAGGTTATCTTGTTCTCTGTCTCATTCTCCTGCTAGTTTTAAAAATAAATGAATAGTTTTCCCCAAGTCAACTCTGTTTTGTCCGTAACAATGACTTTAAGGATTTCTCCCCGTCCTTTTCTCAAACCTGGAGCCTTTTTCTTACATCATCTCCCCCTATTCTCTCGGAGGGTGGGGGGAGTGAGAGAGAGACTGCGTAGTCTGGTCCCGATCGGGGCTGAACTACGACACATGGATAAGTCCAGGAAAGGTAATCTAAAAGTAAAAGCACCAGATAAGTAAGTTTTCAGCCTGCAGCAGATGTTAACATGAAGTTTTCATTATAGGAATAACACTATGATGCACAGACAAGAAGAGATACATCAAGGAAGGCTGAAAATAACACTTTCCTTTGAATTCCAAGACAGAGGTGAAGCATCACAGACAAACTGGCACCTATCATTTGTTATGTTAACTCCAAAAAAAAGTAGAACAAATTCACATACAAGATGAATGGACAGAAGATACATTATAGATTTCCTAGCACTTGGAAAAGAGTTTTTATCACCCTAGAAAGAGCGTTAGACTTTAAAAACACAATTTTAGAGAACAAAGAAAATGTCTGTATCTGATTTTTGCCGCCTGTGTTTTTTCTCAAAGAAGGAATTTACAAACTTAAGATAGCAACAAATACTAGTTCTCAAAGACACTCTGAATACTGCATCTGAAATATGAACTGGAATTACAGCCTTGCATGTATCTACTCACTATTGTCTACAGTCAAGTCTGTATTGGAATAACAGTACAGAATACAAGGAAGAAGGCAGACAAAAAAATTTACTAAGGTCAACACAAATTGCAGCAAGGTTGCAACAAGGCAACTAGAAAGTGGAGATACCGTTTTTGAAACTGGTTAAAGAGAACACCCTGAACCCTTCTCCACAGATGGCTACAGATTATAAAATATCTGGTAGGTAAAGATTGTGTTACGCCTTCCAAATAAATCAATTTTTGTAGTGTTTGAAATGCAGAAGAATAAGGGCTGAAAAAAATGTATACCAGGTAATAGTTTACTAGTCTTCTCTTTCTCATTTCTGCTCACAAACATCCCACTCCAACCACCAGGTACAAGGTCAGAAAGGACCCTTTCCTGTGGATCAAACTGGAAGAGCACCCTCATTTACAGCTACTTTCTGGCCAGAATGTGGTATAAATTGACTAGCTAGCATCTTGTGGACATTTTGACACTGCCAATAACCTGCTGCTGCAAGTATTTCCAGCATTAGCAATATCTCCCTCCTCTCCTGGTCTTTTTATTTAAAAGAACATATTCAAGGCTTTTAGTTTTTTTAACAAAGTCTAACTTTCTTAAAAGCTCTTAGGCTCACAGTGTGCGGGAAGGAGAGAGATGAACAGACATTTTGTGGGCTTTAGAGTTTAAAAACCAACTTCATGAGCTAAGAATATGGGACGACATCCAACAACCTATAGTTGTTTCTTATATTCCTACAATCCTAAATATGCTAAAATACTTCCTCTCTGTATCTACCCCTGCAGTTCTACTCCCTACCACTGTCAAGTTTTAATATAAAAATGTTATTATTTATATCTGAAAAAATATTGATTTAGGAAAAAGCAACTGTCTTTGCAAGTCTCTCAGCAACAGCAAGCCTTAGGTTCTAGAAAACAAAGAGAACTTTGGTGTATATATTTGGAACTAAGAATTTTGTAACGAAAGTAGTATTCTAGATATGTATAAGGCCAGTTATAAGGTACTATCTTACAGCTATGTTTCTTCACTGTAATTAAATACAGATACCAGTACTGGCATTTCATAGTTTACCATTTCAGACCCTTGCTGTATTTTCTGAAAGTGCCTGTACTTCAGACTAGCATTTACATGTTCTTAACTGTTGCTGATGCAGAATAACCAGATATCAGAGACAAGAAACTAATCTCAGATTCTCCTGCAGAAGAAAATTTTGCTAAAGTATTAACCAATAGCTGCAAGACGAAAGAAAACTAAAGTATAAATCTCAGTACAGAATGTGAATGAAAATGTCGTTGCAAGGAACAAGGACATGTCTGAAGAGAAAGAACATAATATATAGTTTAGTGGAACCAAAGATAATGAATATGATCCTATGCCAGAGGAAAAAAAAAGGGAGGACAGGTGCATAAAAGGAAGAATAGGGTACTTTTTATTACTACCCATAGCTCAGCAAAAGCTCTTTCCATCACTGGCAGTATTTACTTCGTGTCACTAATTCCTTCTCTTCTCTTTAGCTACTGACATCTCACATACTTTAAAAAAAATATATATAGGAGATAACATCAAAAAGCATCCAAATTTAGTTTTTTTCAGATTATATGTATACAAACTGAATATATATGTGTAATCTAAAGTATATTAGAAATATCTAAACTGCGGTCCCTTTTTTACATTCAGCAACTATGTGCAAGCTCTTAATGGTCCTACTATAAAGCTCTGGAATATCCATTCATATTGTAAATCTGGTTCTTAACTACTACTTCCCGCTACAACAGATTAAAGGATTTGCCCACCCTCCACAAACCTGAATGTCAGTTTTTAGAGACTTGTGGAAAATTAGGGACCCAATTCAGCAGAGAATAGACAGACAATACTTCACTTTAAATAAGCACTTTTTGGAAAGGAACCTCTACCAGCTTCAGAATGAGAGTAATAGTGCCTTGTCTCCCTGCTTACTGTGATCTTTTCCTTGTCCTGCAGCAGTGCAAACGCTAGCTTGAGGAGTGACTGGCATCAAAGCCTGACGAATGGCTTTCTCCCAGCCCTGAGCTACGTCAAGTCCAACTCCAGTGGCAGCAAGAACAGGACTGTGATGACTGCTGCCATTGTTTTCACCAACAAAGTACACCATCGTGTCAGTGATGATCTCAAAACAGTATGGGTTGCTGCCCTGCACCACATTTGAAAAATCTCGAGGCTGAGTCACCTGGAGAATTTCTGAAAGTGGAATCTCCTGAAGAAAAATATTAAAGATTAAAAAAAAATGAAAATGCACATAATATTTTAATATACTGATATTCAAAACTTTAAATATTTGCAAAGAAATCAAAGCAAATATATCAAAATACCAAAGCTAAAATACCAAGCTTCATAACTAATGTCAAACTGTGCATGACCATTGCCCACCCGCAGTTTTCCAGTTTTCTGCATTCCTCTATACAAATCAGGAGAGACTTCCAGCCCCACCACAGTTGTCTCTATACAACTACTATTCCCTACTCAAACTGCATTTATATTAAGCATGACACACGCCCCCACCACATACAAATGAAGCACAACTACAGAATGACTATTTCCCCCCTGTAGCTTACACAGCTTAGCTAGAGAAGAACATGACAGGGGAAAAAAGTGAAACAAGACAACATTAAGAAGAGGATGTGGTTATAAAAGCTAGTCAACAAGCACTGCTTCGTGTATCCGAATTGTTTTTGGCATTCTCTTTCATATAGATATTAACAATTTATCCTGACTTGTCTACCTTGCCATGGTACAAGCAGTACTAGAGAACAGATCTGAAGGAAGAAATGGTTGCAAGTTCACACTAGCTGGAGGAGGACATTCCACATACATGGGAAGGTGTACAGGTGCACGGCACTTGCAAGAGTAGTGAACAAGCAGAGGAACACCAGGTTGGCATTAGAGGGATAAGAGACAGTAGCTGATTAAGATGAAGAGCAAATAAATGTAAAGGCAACAATTGTGAATTATTCTAACAGCAAAGACAAATAACCTGAGATTCAAGTAGTTAAAAAGGGGTGCAAAGGGGCACATCAAAGGACTAAAAGCAGTGACACAATGGAGCAACAAGCAAGGAACATATTTTACCAGTGTTTTGAACGCACAGGGCAATACAAGTATCAGGGAGATCTGAGAAGAGACTGCATTGGTCAAGATAGGGATGAAAAGGATCTGGGTAAGTTTAGCTGGGTGTACAGAGAAAAGGCTTGATCTTAGAGATGTTACAAAGGAAGAAGCTGCAAGATTTGGACCCCCACCTAAAGGTGTAAGACAAGAAAAGGGAAAAATCCTGTTTATACATTCAAACACATTTTCTGAATACTCCACCGTTGAACACATTACACCAAACTTATTGCTAAGTTTCATTTATATAATGCCAGACTGCACAGTAAATTCTCCTCTAAATCTCGCTTGCAACTTTCAGTTGTACAGTTGGGAATAATTTCCTTTTGGGAATATCAAAATAAAATACATAAGCATGCAAACTTTCAGTCACTACTTACAGAACATAAAAATCCTATCCTTCATTAGACTGGTGGCCAAACAAATTATCTGGTAATTGTGAAGAAAGCTTAGTATGCTAGGCAATTCAGGAGAACACCACGTGTAAAAGGTAAGGAGAGACATACTCAAGGGGATTAGAACAGGAGCTGCAAGCAACTTCTCAGAGTTAGTCTTGGTCCTTCTCACTTACAAGCTTTGGCCAACAATTAACTTGGTCACAGTTCTGATTAAAAAAGATGGGGAAACAGAGATAATACTTATACTGCTCACAAGACAATTTCAGGTCCATAAAGCACTGAGTAAATCAAGTGCAACATAATTATTACTCATCATTAATTACCTTGTAATATTTTGTTCCAGATTCATTTTGAAATAGTGTGAGGCATTTGCTGTCCAATCTCCAGTAATGTCTTTTTCTCTACAAAATGGACAGTAAAACAAACGTAAGGAATAAATCGCTCATCTGGCTTTTTTATCCAATTATTTAATGAGAGAAATGCTTCAATTGACTAAGATAATCAACTAATGTTAATCTGCAATGCATCTTAGACTAGATACATGAAAATACACACTTTGGGAATAAAGATTATTTTTTTTTTAAACTCAAGAAGAAGCTCATAAAATTATTTCCGCAAAACAACAAAAAAATATCACTCACCTTACAGCAATAGTAGTGACAACAGTAGTTATTTGGTACAGGAAAAACACTTACCTACACAGGTTTCAATACAGGTGCATGTGCTCATAAAATCAGAATTATTTTAATTTAGTAACAATTGTGTGAGTCATGCTTTCTCTCTCTGTGCCCTCATACCAACATTGCAAGGGTTCAAGGACCAAGCAAGTCTAACAAGTCCTTAATTCTTTTGTCAACACAGAATTCTAGAAGGTCAAAAGCACACATTGACTAGACAGACACATTATGAGATTCAAGTGGACAAAATATCTTCGGGGATAAAAAAAAAAAAAAAAAATCAAAACAGGCTACATAGCCATTTTCTGAAAGTCTCCACCAATGAGAAATATCTTCCTCACCAAAAAGTCACATGAATAAGCTGTTGCACCTAACTGTCTTGTAGTTTTAAGCAGAGGAACATTCCTCAAAACAAAAATGCTTTTAGAAAGCTAATATGGCTGTATGAATCTAACTTACTTTACTCGCACCATGCTCATATAGTTAGAAACCCATTCTCATTTTTCTGTGACAAAAATCCAAGACTCTTAACTCTGTCCTAGGACGACAAAGTTTAAAACATAGTACAGCAGAGCTTAAATCACTTCAATCATGGGGAAGCTAAGACTACCTGCAGGAGACAAAGCAAGCTAGGTCATGAATGGATTTACCTAAATGGAATTCTTAACCAGCACTGAATGGAAACTGGGTGAAAGCATAAGGGTGAACCTGTCCTTCAGACCTATATACTTGTTATTAAATCACAAATCAGGGAAGACCTTGGAGGGAGGGAATTAAGGAACAGGTTGGTAACTCAAGGATTCACAATCTGCCCATACCATATTCTGAGACAGGATGGGCTCAGAGTGAGGAAAATAATACAGACAATGATACAGAAATTTCTCATTATAGAGTGAAATATCTTGTTATCCAGGGTCAGCAAGAAGTATACAGATATTGCTGTTAAAATGAACCTCTTTGGAACTGATAGAAAGCCCAAGTTTTAGCAATAGGAAACAGTCTCATATTGCTGAGAGCAGAGCAGCCAAGGGAAACCAGTTGATGTTGTAACGCCTAATATGGACGTCTCCTCCCATTAGGAAGCTCTGTGAGATCTTGCTTGGTTGAAAGTATTTAGCTTTGGGGCAGAATACTCCACTTCATTTGAACAGCCTTTTTTGGTAGATGGCATCTAGGTAGCAGCCAGACTGATAGATGAAAAAAAGCTAAGCGAAGGTGACCAATCTCATCGCTGTTCTATGAGGAGGTCCAAAGAAGTCCATGGAAAAATGTGCTGGCTGTACTGAAAGATGAAATCAGAGCCAAATACCAGGTCTGCCCTAAACAGTTCCACTAGAACTATTCACCTTCACCTGCTACATGGCCTTAGTTTTTCTGTAGCCAGCTGACAATAATTGTGTCTGTGAAGCAGCCTTGGCTGGAATCTCAGTTGAAATACGCTAGATACTTATTTTGGCTGGTGATAAATACATCTAGATATTAGAAAACTGTACTTTAAATGAAAGTTTTGTAAGGCACTTTCTGATAGACCACTTGCAGTGGTCTGTTTAGTTGACAATCACAAAAAGTAAAAATACTACAGCAACTTGAGCTGACTAATATCATCCCTCAGCTTGATTTCAACACAACTTAAATAACTTTCCTTCTCTAAATTCCTGAAGTACCTTCAATCTGACGCCTGCATACAGACAAAGAATGCAAAAGTATTTATGCTGCCTTTCATGAATAGTTTCAATAAGAGACACTGTGCTTCACAAGATCTGGGAATTTCTTGACTTCATCCTTTTCATTCATCTACCAAAAGACAAGAGGACTCGCTCCCTCCCATCAGACAACTCTAAAAAATCCAGTGATTCTTCCTTATCTTCCTCCTGAAAACGCAAAACCAAGGCGCTTGCCTAGGAAGGTTCAATTAAGACATCATTATTGGTAGAATTACAAAGAAACAACATAGTCTTTTTGGAGGATGCTTGCATACCCAAGGACATACAGTGAAGCCACAACTCTTTATTCCACTGACATTAAGAGGAATAATAAGTTTGGAGGCGGGGGTGGTGTTCAATAATGCTTACTTTTAGATCGCATGAATTGCTAGAGGAATGAAGGGCTCCCATATCTACACATAAATATTTACAAACATCTAGATCATTAGAATAGCAGTGTCAACCATTTCAGCATTCATCATTTTATACTGATTTCCATCTTTTCATGTAGTGGAATAAAAACTGATACAAATATTTAGTTCAACTGCTAAAAAGAAAGAAGACACGAGCAAATTATTCCAAATTATTATCTCAGGAAAGCTGAAATCTTAAACATGCAATTAATTTGAGACAATCTAGAGATGCTTCTCCCTTCTTAAAAGTACTGTTGAATCACAACATGAAGAATTTTGAATAAATTACAGTTTCTCCTTTGCATCAGATTTCTTTATAATAAATACCAGGATTAAGTTCTTTCAAATGATACTGTAAATGAGAATATCTAAATAAGAAAAATAAAATATACTGGTTTAGAGAAATAATTTAACTTAATGTAGGAAGAAACTAAAGTCACTGACCAGATTGTCTCTACTAGTATAGTGAACCATCCATCCTTCCTTCACCATTGTACTGCTCTTCCTCTTTGTGTGCTTGATCGATTGTACAACTCTCATGAGAGGAATATTATTGCTTGTTGAAGGACTAAAAAAAACCAACAGTTAATATTTAACAAATTAAAATACAATAATATTGCAATTATATATATATATATATATATATATTTCAAGTATTGCAGCATTTAAAATTACTCTACAGAACATAAAAGAAACACAGTGGAATGAGGACACCTACGCAAATCATCCTCTCTCAAGATAATTAGTTAAGACTGATGGTCTCAGTCCAGCATAAAAATAAAATTAGCATCAGCATCGTTATTATTTTGTCTCGTCTAAATTGACTATGCTACTTCTTAATATTGTTATTACACTAATGAAGGTCCCTATCTATGCATACTTTCAATTTATGAAAATATAAGCAGAGGTGTGCTAATTCCAATCACAGCTGCACCAGAAAGTTTTATCCCTGCTCAGGGATATTAACTGTGCTGCAAACAAGGATTTGACAAACTCTAATATTCTGAAAGAGTCATTAGTTAAATGTATGGGTTTTAATATCACTGAAGATGGAGTCAATCACTAAGTTGCCTGCTTAACAACAGAGCTCCTACATATGGCACTAGCAGAAACGTTTGTAAACACACGAAGTTGTAAGGTAGATTCAAAGCCAAAAATGTAAGGATGTTTTAACACAGCACACAGTTGCACTGTAGAACTGGCTGCCACCGTACATGCCAAAAGCTTTAATTGCTTCAAATCCAGTAAGAAGTACATGGAAAAATCCTACCTAGAGGTGGAACACCAAAAAGATGCTACTTCCAACTCAGGAAGTCCTTGACCTATAAATCACTGAAAGTTGGGAAGGTATCACTACATGCTCTTCCTCACATATTTGCTATTAAGCCCTGAGCTAAAATGACCTTTGGTTTGACCCAGTATAACAGCTCTTATGTTATTAATAGTGACTTAAGAGAATCAGGATGACACTATTCGGAATAACACAGAAAGTAAAAAGATTAAATGTGATTAAAGGAACTATGAACAGTTATTGGATAGAAGACTTCAGAAAAATCACATTCAAAAGAAATAAAGCAAACTTCTGCCTAAAATGCATATAGACTATGATGTGAATATTAAAATACCTTCAGTAATTCCTTTTAAATCAACATATTTATAACAGTAACTAAATTAGGCTAAAGTCACAAAGACCTTGGTCATGTCTTAGCCATGTTAAGTCATACGTTCTACCATGTTTTGACTATCTGGTTTTATTTCTTTGATAACAGTCATAGCACAATACTTTTTACAATTAGAAGAGACTACACTATTTAAATTTTTTTGGTTTAGGTTTTCTTGAGACAGCGTAACTTCACAAAGCATTTTCAAGTTCAAAAAAGAACCAAACACCTTAAGCAGTAAAACTGGGCTAACCAGCAATGTTTTACTCACAATATTGAAAATATTTTACTCACATCCAGAACAAAGAAATTCACCTTATGACTTACCTGATGGTTTTGACAGCTTCCTCATCTTTGTCTGCATCAAGGTCAGATGGATCCATAAAGAAGATTTTGTCCTCTGGAGGAGAGGGCTCTTCAGCATCATCTAGACCTCGACTGCCATCACTGTTCATTTCACTGCTATCAACTTCCATTGGCATGTCCAAGTCCTGGCCTGGGCTTGCAGGTTCTGGAAACAACACAGGATTCAGATATTATTTCAAATACACAATTAAAAAAAAAAAAAAAAAAAAAAAAACCCCAAAAAACCCACAACATTTTCTTCTTCAGTTCACATTTATTAAAGTAAACATAAAAGTACAATCAGAATAGATAAAATCCTCAATTTTTTACTAAATCATGCAAAGTATGCTAACGAACATTATCAATTTGGTTTTGCTAAATGCCAAGCAAGGGAGACCCAAGTAAAACAACAGTCATACTGAAAGAGTGAAAAGCTTAAGGTCTAAACCTAAATCTCATTAAGTGATTCTGTTCCACAAGTAATCAGTACAAAGTAACCTTTTGATGGCTAGAGATGACCCAGAAAATTATTCCTGTGTAAATGAAATTCTTCATCAACAGAAACCCAACTCTGTTCTCATTGCCCTTGTAGCCCATAATAGCAAAAGTAAGAGAGAAAAGGGGGGCTGTGATATTGCAGGAAAAGAGAAAAGTAGAACAGATCTTATTCGCATCTGACTCTGCTGGCAGAATTTAAAGTTCCCAAAAGCTGTACAACTTCCACCATGGAAAACTAAGAATTAAGACATAGAAATATCTTAATCTGTAGCGGTTTTTTGGGTTTTGGGGTTGTTTTTTTTTTTTTTGGTCTGAGGAGAGCTCAATTTAAGGGTAAGAAAGAAAAAATAAACAACTCCTTACATCCACCTTGCACCTTAGCATCAGAAAGGTGGTGAAAGCAGGCTGCAGCAACAACATGTTGCACACTATTGTCCATGGCCACCAATCTCAAGACCCAGGCAAGAGCTTCAGAGCTGGAGAAGGCAGGCATGAATGGATGGGAGATGTTGTACAGTGGCAACGGAGCCATTGGCTAACAGGGCCGCTGCCCAGGCCTCCGAATCAGGTTGTTGAGTTTGGTGTGATCTGCTGCATGACCTAAGTGTTATTTCCCCTCAAAACCAACTCTTCAACAAATCAAGATTCTGGGCAACACAATCACAGAATGGTTGAAGTTGGAGGGGACCTCTGGAGGTCATCTGGTCCAACAATCCCTGTGAGCCCATTTCTCCAGCCTGTCAAAGTCCCTCTGGATGGCAGCACAACCCTCTGGCCCATCAGGCAGTCCTCCCAGTAATCAGCAAACCTGCTGAGAGTACGTTGTGCCCCATCATCAAGATGTTGAACAGGATTAGATCCAGCATTGGCTCCTGGTGTAAACCACTAGTTACTAGCCTCCAACTAGACTTCATGCCACTGATCACCACCCTCGAAGGTCATCCATTCAACCAGCTTCCAATGCACCTCCCTGTCTGCTCATCTATCCCATATTTTATCAGCTTAACTTTGGTCTAAAAATTCCAAGACTCTAAACTTTCTTCCACATACTGTTCCCCACCTTCCCCTTCCAACTCTATAAGGTCTGTTCAGAAAACAGTCCTGTTTAATTGAGGTTTCAAAAAATTAGAGCGGGGGTTTTTGTTTTGGTTCGACTTCTTTTTTTCCTCTCTCTTTTACCTCATGAACTGCTGGGCTAACTCTGGCCCCTAAAAATCATGGATATGAGAAAGTCACAAGAAACGGTACTTATCTTCAGATATCAACATTTAAAAATATCTATTTCATGGTGAACAATGAGCAGACTGATCACAACAGATGTTTAATTTTTGTACATTGAGAAGGCTTCTTCATTTTTTTATCTCCTTTGAGTAATCTCAAACAAAGCATACTGAAATTGCCAAGACTGATTAACTAAAATTAAATTCACCAGACTACAAGTTTTACAGTGAATCTTTTTAATTGTCATCAATCTCAGGTGAAAAAATTGTGAAGATAAAATAAAAATAAGCAAAGTTGAAGGAACCAAAAGCTAACGCACCTTGTTAAGCCATAAGTCAGTATTTGAAACAATGTTTCTCATCTTACCTCCATTGAAAATCACCTCTCCAAGACAGTCTCTAGGTACTTTAGATGCACAGCGTTTGTGACAGTTGAATCTGCAATCTACAATAGAAGATAAATAATCTCATTATAGCAGGATCTTACTCCTACTCAGACACTAATATTCTATCATTCACTACTTCCATCATAAGCTTCAGTTCAGGTTCATACACTTGTTGCATGTAAATAAAGACAATACCAATGAGGTCATCTCCAGAAGGAAATTAACAATCTTGTCCTGATGTCACATGTTGATTTGCCCCCACCATTTATTATGTCAGCACTTCCCCTTCCAGAACAAAACAGTTTTCTACTTCTCTCGCTTTCTCTGTAGTTATTTTTTCCATAATGATGCCATTTTTGCCATCCTCTCATCTGGTCCACATCCTTTTTTCCATTGCTATATGATTTACACATCTCATCCCTATCATTTTTCCCCACCTGCTTGCAGGCATCAGAGCCTCTAGGATCACACATGTATATCACAGAGTAAATAAGCTCCGCAGTAAATCCCAAAACTCCAGTTCCAGTTCAGATTACAGATCTGGCTGAACACTGAAGCTCCACTTCTGCCTGCTGACACAGGGTAGACAGAATACTGTTATGGCCAGATCTGGCCTGATGTGGAGATGGAATCTAACCCGGATACATGCCATTTCTGCATCCGAGGTATGAGACGCAGCCTACTGAACAAAGTCAAGCATACCTCATTAGCAGCATTAACAGAAACTTCCTTTATTAGCAGCATTGCTGTAATTTTCAAGTCTGTATCAACATCACAGATTTCAAAACTCTTTACTGGCCCCACAACTGTTTTCAAACTGATAATTTAGTCCCTTTCTGCTATCCAAAGCAAGCTGTTTGTGCTTTCCTTTTAAGCCCAGACAAGCAAAAAAATCATTATCTTCCCATTTTTAGTAGCAGAGAAGAAACTCTGGAGCAAAATACAATCCTGTTCAGCTTCTGAGTGCCTACAAGGAAGCATCCTAGGAGACCAATGAACTGTCCTTTCTATAGCAGTGCTTTCAGTCCATATTACAGAATATGGTTACTTCACTAGTTTGAAGGGGGCTGGAAGAAAACAGAGACATTTCAAATCCTGTCAGGGAACTAGAAAGACTAAGATGGAATCAATCCTAGTAAGTTAAACTCCGTCCAGAAACATTATTGGTTACTGCAATGCAACTCTATAGTCTAGTATTAGAAACACTCCCTAGGATGCTTTTGGCCTACAGCATTAGCACAATCCCAAACAGTTCTCAAGTCTAGTTCATAAATCAGAGCATCTCACTAAATTGTTCCCAACAGGCAGTCTGCAGACAGCCACCCAGGCTGGGATGCTAAGAAAACTTGTTCATAAGCACAGGTCATTTTGTCCCAGTTGACCTCAGTGTCCAGGAATGTTCTCAGGCACATTTAATTAATTACCATAAATATAGCCTTAGCATCCCGAAGATCATCCTCAGAGCCCAAGTAGAAGCCTGGACCAGGGCTCTTACAGGTACTCAGGAACATGGGATTGCTGAAAGCCCCCAAGCTCTCGGAACGCGCATAAGGAAGTCAGTGGGAAACCTTAAGTATCCATACGAGAAAGCAGTATGAAAACATTTCAATTGTTTAATATATCAATTCCTGATATATTAAAAATACATATAGGATCATACTGCATAAATGGAGGTCTATTAATATACTTATTTCTGCCCTATGCGTATACATAGCATTTGTCTAGGCTTGTTTTCCATACATAAATGTTATTTTTATCCTGTACCATTCACCTCCCTGAAACTGATGTGGGAGCCCCATTTGTTCAGCTGGATAGACAGTCACAACAATTGTATACGGTCAGTAGTATCTACATGTTAAATCTGCAATGCATCTTTTTCAGGCTTCATTATTTGTGTATTACACGTAGCCAAGAGACACTAACTGAAAAAAAAAAAAAATTGGTAACAGTTCAGGATTCAGACTTCAGACTACAAAGTGCAAATTAATAAAAACAAAAATCAAAGATAAAACTACTTCATTACTTACATGAGACAGCTGTATTTTAGTCAAAAGAAAGTTAACATAGCTATAAGCTTACAATTTCTGCTCTCCTCTACCAAAGGAAATTGAAAATGCATTAAGCAACCTCTTCAAAAATGTTGATTTTTGGTACTCACATTTGACAAACTCACACAAGAGCAATGGAAAGTCCTTTTCATATTAATGTTTATAATTCATCACTACAGGTTTCTTTTCTGCAAAGCAGCTGACAGATCTGCACTATCCAGCAATAAAGAGCCGGAAGGAGATCACAAAGTCATAGTTATGCCCTGGGAACTGCATGGAAGTGTCTGAGAACTGAAGTCATGCATCTTAACATATGCTAAATAAACATCACGCAGTTGATGAAACCTAAGCTAGTTCAGGAAAGGCACCTAACTTGTATAAATTTTTTTTCAAAAGATAATAACCAGCATTCTGTACCAGAATAATATAATGAAAACTTACAAATTCTTTAGTGATGAGTCTAGGTAATACACATTGAACAAAGGGAAGTATTTCCCATTTTATTAATTTAGAATTATCCTTCTAGAATAAAGGTGTTCCCACTCCACATGTGATTAAATCTTATTTTTCAGAAAAATGTACAATGTTCAGTCTACTACAATGAAAATGAGGGGTGCTCTACTCCTCTCAAAAATCAAAACCTAAGTTGAAATCAGTTTTAAATACAAGAACTTTACTGAAATTTAACACTGCAGTAGAAAATTGAATGTTCACCTTTACACTGCATTCCTTGGCGAAAAAGGCCCTTGAGCAGCCGTTTGCAATACTGGCATATGGTGGGACGGGTGTAAGAGTGAACAGCAAAGGTGTGTGGAACCTTCACTCTGCAAAGCACCATCTTATCCATCCAGATGGGACGGCCACTCCAGGAGGGAATCCTCTTACTAGGTTCTGGGCAGCAGCGCTGGAATAAAGAAGGTATACATGATTTGCACCAAACAGTTCTACCAGCTGAAGTCCCTGGTGACTGGAAAAAGGGAAACATTGCACCAATTTTTAAAAAGGGTAGAAAGGAGGACCCCGGGAACCACCACCTCACCTCTGTGCCTGGGAAGATAGAATCGTAGACTGCTTTGGGTTGGAAGGGACCTTTTAAAGGTTGTCTAGTCCAACCCCCTGGCAAGGAGCAGGGACATTTCTAAGCAGATCAGGTTGATCAGAGCCCAGTCCAACCTGGCCTTGAATGTTTCCAGGGATGGGGCATCCATCACCTCTCTGAGCAACCTGCTCCAGTGTTACACCACCCTCAATGGAAAATTTTTTTTCCTTATGTCCAGTCTGAATCTACCTCCCTCTATTTTAACACCATTACTCCTTGTCCAATCACAACAGGTCCTGCTATAGAGTTTCTCCTCATCTTCCTTATAAGTCTCCTTTAGGTACTGAAAGATCACTATAAGGTCTTCCCAAGTCTTTTCTTCTCAAGGCTGAACAGTCCCAACTCTCTCATCCCAGATGCTACGCTAAGGCACACGAAGAGTCAAGACAGCCAGCATGGCTTCACCAAGGGCAAGTGATGCCTGACAACCTAGTGGGCTTCTATGATGGCATGACTACATCAGAGTACAAGGGAAGAGCTACAAATGTCATTTATCTGGACTATTGTAACACCTTTGACATGGTCCCCCACAGCATCCTTCTCTCTAAATCAGAGAGATACTGATTTGATGAGTGGACTGTTCAGTAGATGAGGAATTGGTCAGACGGTCACATCCAGAGGGTAGTGGTCAACAGCTCAATGTAGAGATGGAGGTTGGTGACAAGTGGTGTCCCTCAGGGTGTCATATTGGAACCAGTACTGTTTAAGATCTTCATCAATGACACAGCAGGAGCGAGCGCACCCTCAGCAAGTTTGCAGATACCACCAAGCTGAATGGTGCAGACAGCAAGTCTGAGGGACCGGATGTCATCTGGAGGGGCATGGACAAGCCTAAGAAGTGGATTCATGTGAACCTCATTAAGTTCAACAAGGCCAAGTGCGAGGTCCTGCACACAGGTTGGTGTGTATCAATACAGGCGGGGGGATAAAGGGACTGAGTGTAGCCCTGCTGAGAAGAACTTAGGGGTACTTGTGAATGAAAAGATGGTCATGAGCCAGCAATGTGTGCCTGCAGCCCAAAAGGCCAACTGTATCCTAGGCTGCATAAAAAGAAACATGGCCAGCAGGTCGGGGGAGGTGATTCTGCCCCTCTGCTCTGCTCTCACAAGACCCTGCCTGAAGTACTCTGTCCAGCCCCGGAGTCCTCAGCACAGGGAAGACATGGACGTGTTGGAGTGGGTCCAGAGGAGGGCCACAAAGATAAGAGGGCTGAAGCATCTCTCCTATGAGGACAGGCTGAGACAGTTGGGGCTGTTCACCTGGAGAACAGAATGGTCCAGGGAAACCTTATTATGGCCCTTGAGTACTTAAAGGGTGCTTGTAAGAAAGATGAGGACAGACTTTTTGCAGGGCCTGTTGCGATAGGATGAGGCATAATGGTTTTAAACTAAGAGAGGGTAGATTTAGAGTAGACATAAATAATTTTTTTTTTAATGATGAGGGTAGTGAAACACTGGAACAGGTTTCACAGAGAAGTGGTAAATGGCCTATCCCTGGCAACACTCAAGGTCACGTTGGATTCTGAGTAACATGATCTAGTTGAAGATGTCCCTGCTCCCTGCAGGGGGGTTGGACTAGGTGACCTTTAAAGGTCCCTTACAACCCAAAGTATTCTATGATTCTACTTTGGAGGGCAGGGGAAGGAAGTCAGTAGGGCTGGGAGGGAGGCATTGGCTCAGAAAGTGACCAGATAAGAAAGCAACCTGGCCAAGAAGCTTTAACAGCACATTCTGGTATTGTAAAACCAAGAAAACACCAGACAGAAAAGTCTTGCAGAGAGTAGGAAAGTATGTATGAATCTTTATTTCTACAGAGCTAAAATGCTAAACATTCACTTTTATAACTACTTTTTTTTTTTTAAAAACAACCTAACAAGGTTCACAGACAGCATATATAGACCCTCACTTAGGGGCTAAAATGGAAAACACTGGAGGTAGGCAAACCAAAATCCAATCACTATCTCAAGGTATCAGTTTTAAAAAGCAAAGTATGGCATGTCTGTATAGCTTACTAGGTTAGGCAAAGATATTTAGAAAATTTAAAAAATAATTTTGAAAATTAACCCTCCCAAAAAATCTTTTAAAATAAGTCAAAATAAAAACCTCAGCAGTTAAAACAAAAAAAGGCATTTAGATTCATATTGAACATTCATCAGGATAAACTTAGCTACCTCCATCTACAGAAAAATGTAAAGGAACATGGTCTTGTGCATCTGACCCAAAGCATTTTAAGACTGTTGAAAGATGAACCACAAATATGATAATATAGTACTGATCATCTAAGTCAAGTATTCAAAGTTGGATAGCAAAGAAAAGGTTTCAAACATGTACTGAACATGTATATAGAAATCCAAGTTAAATTCTGTGATAGGAGAAATGGTTACAACTATGGTCACTGATTATATCTTAGTAATAGTTATAAACATCAAAATAAATATTTTCCGTGACTCAAGACTAGGATTCCTAGCCTCTAGCTAAAAAAAAAAATAATGTTTTTGAACTAGACAATCTATACAATTTATATTTTAAACCATGGTAAGAATTGTTATACTGTACAGTAGTGGAATTAGATAAGCAGGAAAGACTCACTGTCAAAAGCACTGCTTTCACCCCATGGTGAAATCTAATTATTGCCTGTCCTGTCTTATGATCCCAGGATAGTTGCAGTATAATCTATAACCTCTCAGCAATCATCATAACAAAGAACCATTATAACTATGACAATTTTTACTGTAAGCCGTTCATCTTCTACACCGTCCTTGATAGGGCTTGGGTTTTTTTTTAGATTAACTCTATGAAAAGCTTAACAGCATATCAGGAACACTCTCCTCCCTCCCAGCATAAAAGCTTACAATTTGTACTGCTTTAGCCAAGTAACTATTCTATACTGACACTGTAATTACAGAATGAATCTGTATTACAAAGAAGGCAAGGTGTTTTATCATTCCTGAAACCAAAGTTCTCAGAGTTCAAATAACCATGAGTGACAGGCTAATAACAGAGTTAAACATAGAAGTTGTAATTTCTTTCAATTTCATTTCTGACAGTAATAATAGTTATCAGTAAGTGTCACAGTCTAAAACTCACCAGATTTTAAAATTAACAAGAAACCATCGTAACGGTTACGCTTAGCTCCCTCATACTCATTATGAGCCACTGGCAACACTATCTAGTTCCCCAGAGGTTAAAGGATTTAAAACCAGAAATTGCTTCCCCTTTCACATTACATACTTCTTCAGAGGCAGAGGACGAGTATTCAGCTTGTGCTGGTCTTGGAACTGAAAGCCCTGCTCCTGGTAAAGACACGTTAGACAGACGCCTCTTTCTCACTCCACTGCAGTTATTTGGAATCTTGAAGGCACATCGCTTATGGTAGTTTAACCCACAACCTGAAAGAGAAGGTTTTATAGACAAAAAAAACTCCCAACATTCAAAGTAACAAAAATAGTACGAATATTTTGATAAAGCAGTTAAAAAGATGATCCAGGAAAATGGTAAATGCAGGAATAGATTGTTCTGTTAAATTTTCTTATTTTAGTGTTCTTGATACCATTTAAAGAAACAGCTTTTTTTGCACTACTTACTATACTTGCTTACTGGGTCCTCAGCAAGCTCAGCTCCAGAAGCAAGCAGCTGATTGACCTCCTTACTTCTCTCCCCACCAGAAGGCTTTCATCATTCCCTCACTTTGGAGCACAAGAGCCAAGGAGAAGCCAGTGAGCAGGCAGCATCAGTACCCGACAGCAGGCTGCAAAGTGCTCCCCAGCCAGCTGGATGAAGGCCATAAGGCAAGGGATTCCCCTTCAGGAGTCACTCCAAAGTATGTGCTCCTTATGATAAGAACACACACTAGTAAGCTAGCTATTTTTTTCCAACTGGGAAACAAGAACACTTCTTCAGTCATTTGCCCAAGGTCACACACAGTTTGCATTAAAGCCAGGATCAGAACTTGGGTTTCCTGATGTACGGAACCCTTTCAATTGTATAAAATACTGCATTTATCATATGCTAACGTATCAAAGACGATACAATTTCTTCTTCCTCATCTTATGTAGATACACATACACAAAAATACACTAAAAGTCACAGACTTACCTTCACATTTTAATCCTTGTCGTACCAAACCCCAAAGCATCTCTCCGCAGTAGTCACAAAAAGTAGGAGCCTTGTAGGAATGCACATAAAGTGCATGAGGACGAATCTGGAAGTCTTCAACTGTAGCCAAAGCTTTTAAAAAATTGCAGTAAGTTATGGTTCTTACCACAGGATCAACAAGGATTTAAGGAAAGAGTATATTGTTTTAAAACAGCAGATTCAAAGAACACTAATGAGCTGCATAGACATCAGCACTTTACTGTGTATCATTTAAATATGCATTTAGAAGATTTCATAGTTTTCAGTAAGCTTTTTTATTGAGAAAAAATATCCATTGGATGCTGTAGGCTAATGGACACAACTAATCAACAGAATGAGTCACAATGTTGAAAAACCTCACTAAGATGAGAAGGCAAATACAACAAGCTTTGCTAAAATCAACTTAAGAGTAAACATTTGAAAGAGCAACTTAGTTTTCAAGCTGTTTTGTAACGTACAAAATTTTCAAATGAAGGACAGTTCTACAGGTTAGATTTTTATCTTCTAAAGGATTTTTTCAGTAAAAGCTTGTTAGATTGAACTTCGTGTGTATCAAAACACAACTGCAGATAGAGTTTCCATGGAACACTGGGGAAAAAAAAGCGTTCTTTCACACCAACATTACCTTGCCCTGATGGCCACTATTCTTTGATCAAATATGTACTAACATTTCATATTCAGATTCTCCTGTCTCAGTTTTAAAACTTTATGAAACAGATCACACTTCTTCAAAATGCCTCAGTTTCTGGTGGTCTCTCTGTTTATAAGGAAACTGCCAGAGATTGTCAAGAAAAGGCACACATGACAAATTTTCCAAACATGCCATTCACCAGAACCAATAAAAAGCTCAAACCAAGATGATCAACTACTGAATGCCCTAGACATGCCTAGGACAGCAGGTCCTGAAATGCAGCCAAGGAACTCAGCCTTCTGACTCTGGAAACCATACTTCATCAGTCTAATTTACAAATCTAATCCCATGACAGCCAAGAGATCTCTCTTTCTAGAATGTAACCTTGGTTTGGCACTTAGTCCTCAAAGTCTGAAAAAACTGCTCAATACTAGTCCAGCTTTTATTTGTATTTTAACTACAGCTGGGTTTTGGTTGAATTCAACACGGTATTGACAAAATCCCTACAATTCAAATCAGTTAGGGTTTGTGGGGGTTTTTTTGTCCTCGTTATTGAAGAGTACTACAAGTTAATAACCACCACTCTAAGGACTACGGTTTAAAACAAACTGTTTTCAGGCACTACAATAACCCTTAAGAGTCTGTCCTTATAGGTGTGACTCAGCAACTACGTTTATATGAAGCCTTTTAGCAGTATAAACCAAAGGCAAAAGCTACAGAACGGAAAGACAAATCAAAGCAAAAGAAAGCCAACAACAGAGTTGGAAGAGCAAATTCTGAATCCTACCCGCATTTCAACCTCAACAATTATAATAAATATAATTATAAATTCATGTTCTTATATTCAGAATTACTTATAATAATAAACCTGAAGACGATTAAAGCATTACAATGAAACAACAGCAAAACTGAATCAGTACCACTTGGATTTTCTCAGAAACGTCTACTCCAAAACAGTAACTCAGTATGAGATTTAAGTCAAAGAGCTCAAGGCAAGCATGATAACGTTCCATCAAGTCTCAATTTTCTTTTAATATACTGAAAAAAAAAGCCCTGTTTCACTGTTACAACAATACCTACCAGAGAGTACAACCTCAACAAGATCTCCCTCGTGTATCTCTTCTGCTGATGTAATTCGTTGCAAAATATTATCTGAGTTCAGGTCATGACGGAAGAGGAGAATTTTGTCATACATGCCAAAGAAACCACACTCTGGGAACTGCAATAGAAAGCAAACTCTAAATTAACACATGCTCTTTGATTATCCTATCCATAAGTGTTTTTAATAACAGCTACAGAGCTTAAGTGTTTTAAGTGTTCCATACTAACAAAACTGATCTGCTTATTTTTGAGGAAGTGAAGCATTTTCTGAACTGAAATGTAGCATTAAAAGGTAAAACAAACAAACAAAAAACACCATACAAGATCCATCAATATCAACTTCTTCCCTGTTTCCCTCACCAACAGTGACCCTTTTTTTCAAATCTGAAAAGAAAAAAATGTTAGGGTTTTTGCTCCTTTGGGTTTTTAATCTCTCAGACCTGCATAATCAGTCTGGCACATGAAAGCCAATGCAGACCTTTCTAACTCAGATTCTACCACCTGTAAATCCTTATTTCACAGACATTCTGGTCAGAAAGGTATTCAGCTCAACACACTCCAGCAGCACCTGCCACACTTTTCTTGACGGGCAAGCCAAGAGAGGCTCCATGTCATTGTTCTACAACAGTTTAGATCTGCAGATTCAAGAAAAGGAAAACTTGATTTCCCCCAAGGATAGAAGATAAAATTGCAAATCCATATGGGGAACAGATACACTAAGTAACACGCCATTTTCCCATGACAGTTCACTAGAAGTAGCTTGCTTATTCTCTATTTTCCCCACTCTTCAAAATACTGTCAAGTGTGAGTAAAACTTCCTAAAATGAAAAGCTTAAAAGTAAACAGACAGTTCACAGAAAAACAGCGGAATAGTCCCTCGAGAGGAATCAGCACCAAACAGCTCCTTTGGCCTTTTTGTTTAAACCAGAATTCAACTCAAGGTGGGAACACACACAAAGAAATGCTCCACAGAAGAAAACAGGAAAAATGTGGGGAAAAAATATGGAAAAGTACACAATAAACTTTCAACTAATTAGGTAACAGACTAGTGGTTGGTAATTTAGATCTTGCACAGTCAGTAAGTCTAAATTGCATGAAGCTTGTGGTATATCAGTTATGTTTAACTAAAGTACTCACAGACTTGTTTCTACTAAATCAAAGACACAATGAAGGTATCTGTCATGCCCATTGTTTTCACACTCCCTTCCCATTCAGGGAGAAAATAATTTCCTCTTTCCGGTAGCAATTTTATCCAAAATACTAAGTTGGCCGCCTCTGTTTTGTGCACACCATACACATTTACATTACACATAATACTGAAGAATCCCCATGCTCTAGAAAGCATACTATCTACTTGGGTGGTCACAAAGAGAGGCAGAATTTGTGGCATTTAACCCATGCAAAAGCAAAAGATAGATCTGACAGAATTATATGGACACCAGTAGATATTTAATCCACAGCACCAAGAAACTGATTCACTGGGCTGATGTCAAAGCAGCAAGCTGCTTCCTCTGTCTCCCAACTCACTCCTAGGTTCTCTATATAAATTTGATACTCTCTTGTACTCTGCACAGTACCCATGATGGTACAGATATGATAATAGCATTATATTCCCCTAAACTAGATGGTTTTTAAACCTTTATACAATAAAATGCTATTGCCTAAAATCCCTCAGGTCAACTGGAACTACCTGTAAGAACTCCTCTCTTATCATACTATATTTCAGTATACTCATCCATTCATCTCGATAAATAGCAAATATCCATTAATATTCTGAGAATTACATTTTTTCAATCTCTCAAAGATTATTTGTATTAGTAAATCAAATAAAACATTTGAGAATTAGCCGTGCTGCCAAAATAAGCGCCTTAGTATCTCTGCAAGTATGCACAGGACTTGCCTTTATAGTCAAAACATGCATAGATACAGCATGCTAGCAATTCTTCCAAGGAAACTGACAGTTCTTCATACCTGAAACAGTGCACAAATCTACTTTAAGATCTACCTCAAAATTTAACTGTGTCTCAATTAACAAGAAAACAAGTTATATTTACATTTTTTTTTTAATAAGTGCTGTGAGGTTTTATTTCTTGATACACTGTCTAGCCAGATATCACATCTTAATGCTAGGATCAATAAGATGAAGCTACCACATCAATGCTACAGTCAATTGCATTCTCAAAAGAACTTCTATTTATATAAAAATTGCATCGTGCTGCTGAAAAACTTAACAAAGGGACAGAAAATCAACACGAACATGGTATGTATCTGACTGCAGATGAATGTGACACTTTCTATTAATGCTGATACTAATTTCAGCTGCCAGGAGAGACAACTGATCATAGAATCATAGAATGGTTTGGGTTGGAAGGGACCATAAAGATCATCTAGTTCCAACCACTTTGCCATGGGCAGGGACACTTTCCACTAGACCAGGTGACTCAAAGCCCCATCCAACCTGGCCTTGAATATTTCCAGGGATGGGGCATCCATGACTTCTCTGGGCAACCTGTTCCAGTGCCTCACCATCCTCACAGTAAAGAATTTCTCCCTTATATCTAGTCTAAATCTACTCTCTTTCAGTTTAAAGTCATTACCCCTTGTCCTATCACTACATGCCTTCGTCAAAAGTCCCTCCCTAGTTTTCTTGTACGTCCCCTTTAGGTACTGGAATGCTGCTATCAGATCTCCCCAGAGCCTCCTCTTCTCCAGGCTGAACAGCCCCAACTCTCTCAGCGTGGCCTCACAGGAGAGGTGCTCCAGCCCTCTGATGATTTCGTGGCCCTCCCCCGGGCCTGCTGCAACTGGTTCACATCCTTCTTATGTTGGGGGCTCCAGAACTGGACAAAGTACACCAGGTGGGGTCTCACCAGAGCAGAGTAGAGGGGGAGAATCACCTCCCTCGACCTGCTGGCCACGCTTCTTTTGATGCTGCCCAGGATGCGGTTGGCCTTCTGGGCTGCAAGTGCACACCAACGGCTCATGTTGAGCTCCTCATCGCTCCTCTCTGATGATTCAGAGAATCAGTGTGAACTATTGTCTCTTTATATTAAGTTCTCAAAACCACCTACAACCACAGATTTTAAGGAATCTCTAAGATATTTAATTGGTTAAAGTCTCCTTCTTTTTCAAAAGGTATGTCTCTTTCTCTATTTTTCATTTTTTGAGACCATAAACCTATCATGCAACTGCCAGAACATACCTACACATAAACTCCCAGCCCAGTAACCAGAGGTCACGTAATCACATACCAAGAAGCACTTATTTTAAATACTATGATTACATGCATTCTGCGTGTGCACCATTTACCCTTTCTTATGTACAAATCTTGGATTTATTAAAATGTTTAAAACGTACTACATTAATTTTGGTGACTAAAAAGCATTAGTTGACACAATAAACAAAAGTTACAGATGAATACTCAAATCCTTTTTGTGACAGCAAGTAGTCATTAAAAATGAGACATTATATTCCTTGGAAAGCAGGATCAACATTAATTCCAAAGTTTGTAAATAACAGTATAATGTCCATAAATAAGATTTGGTTTTCAAATAAAGTTCACACAAAGGCTAGATTAATTTATATGGAATTTTCTATGGAATAAAAGTATTGTAAAAAAAAGCAAAACCATCTATTATAGATTGTTAGAACTGTTGGCACCAACACCCTCATTTGTTTCGGAAGTAAACTGTTTTACTGCCCTCTTCCCTCAGAACAAGCATACATACACATGGATGAAATGACTGTGAAAGGCTCTCCATTTTGTAACTGTAATATTTAACCTCCTAAAAGATAATTCCTCTATTTACAAGCTTCAGCTTGATCCGCAGCTTCTAGACTAAGATGTAGAACCATAAGCCCAGGCCTAACAAGACTAACAATAATCTACACTAGTATTTATTGCAAGAAGTCTTTTGTTAAACAATGACTGTGTAAACAGTTTCTACAGATATATGTAACAGACTTCAGCCAGGACACACTTTCCTATGCATTATGCATGCCTAATCTCCATTTCTGAAACAATAATTCCAAAACCCAAAAGCATTACAATAGAAATAACCTGTTCACTGGTACTACAGAGTTGCAGTTTCCTGAATCCACAAAAGGGACAGGCATAGATGTGGAACCTTGCAACATCTCCTGCACCTATCCTGCCTGTTAGGTTAGGTGCTTGTCTGCATGTCCACAAAGGAGCGCAGAGGAACAATGCAGGTGGGGCAGCCCATACCCTGCCTGGTTGTTCACATGCCCAACAGAGGAACCATCAGCCCACCAAAGGCCCATCTTCACACGCCAGAGCAGCACAGAGGCACAAGGGCAGGAGGGGAACCCAAACTGAGGAGTCCAAGGAAAGGATACTCTGTCCAGGCACCTCCCAGGGCTGTCACAGGAGAGCCTCAGCCCCAGTTTCCAGCCATAAAACCCATCAAGATAAGTTAACACTACAGCACCTTTTGGATTGAGATGGGTTGCTGCCCAATGGTATGGGACACAAAAAATGTTGGGGAATTAAGATTATACAAGGCTCATTATGAGATGTTATGGAGGGGGAAAAAAGGCAAGGGAAGAGGTGATTCAGGCATGGATAAACATGAAGAAAAAACAGAGGGATAAGATGACCAAAAAAAAGTCTAGTCACCTGTAAACAGTGGCTGGTCAGAACAACTGTCTGGCTGTGGCCAATGCCTGATAAGCACCATCTGTCCTATCTTTTCATTAAGTTCCATTTCTAACTATTTTCCTGGATAATAAGTTCTTATTCTGAGCACATGTATGTGTACAGGAGGTGTGAGTGCCAGCAACTGGAGTCAGACCACAGGTCAGAGTACCCATGTCTGTGGTGCCAGCAACTGGAGAGACCAGACTGAGTGAAATCAAGACCTTGAATATTCAGGTGCCAGCAACTGGAAAGACCAAGATCCAGCAGCTGCTACTGAGCAGCAAGTGCCTGAGCCCAGCTGCTGGAGACATTCGCTTTTTGGTGGTGGTGGTTTTTGGTGGTGGGCTCGGGGTGGGTTCCCACTACTAGACCTTCATCCTGAACCACCAGAGAAGGATACAGTATGAGACCATTGGTGCTGTCTACGTTCATGTGAACAGTCAGTGTGTCTGCCTGTGTCGATTTGTGTGCTTTGTTGTACACCTGTATACAAGTGCCTGTGCCTACTGGGAAGACACGCTCAGTCTTGCTCCTGTTTGGACCTGTGGCACAGAGCTGCAGCAGCCTCGCCTCTGCTAGGTGCGCCTAACAAAACTTTTCAAGTTTGATGAACAAGTCCTGCCCTTTCCTCACACACACCCCACTAGGACTCCCCTGTCATAAAAGAACAGATCCCAACAAAAAGATGCCTCTCTGACCACTCCTTTCCACACACTTCAGCTCAGATTACTCTTCTCTGCCCCCACTACAGTCCTATGCGCCTAAGCAATGGAAGCGCTGGCCGGCTGCCCTCTGCATGGCCGGCCCTGATGAGCTGCAGGTGGCCCGTCAGAGCCCATGTCTAAGGCACTTGGCCAGGCTTTGATGGGGGAACTGTGCAAACAGCTTGTCTCCTTACAGACGTGCAGCGCCCTACTCTCTCTTCCGCCCCACAATACATTTGGGAATACAACATTTCTTGCTAGCACCTTAGCCAGAAAACTGTGTGCGGACTGCTGGCCAAGAATAACCTCATCGATTAACAAGAGTTTTATTTCAAGTGGTATCTTTTAACAGAATTTTTACGTAAAGCTTAAACTATGTTCAAATTGTACACTACCAAATTTTTTTCTCTTGTACTGCAGCAAAGTACAGCTCTCATAGCCTTCCTTACGCTCAATTACATGAAGCTGTTAAGGATTACACTATCCAGTTCCTTTGAAGTGTTAAGAGCTCACAATATAAACTTGAAAACAAAACTCAAAGCAGAATTTTTTTAAAGCCTGTTTTATCTTACGGGATTATACAGCTATTACTTTCCTGCATAAAAGACCAAAGTATTTGCACAGTGACTCAGAACATATAAACTGCTAATCCCAGTATTACTATGTTTCCTAAAAGCAAGAAGGAGACCATTCCCAGTATTAACAGTTCCAAAAGACATCTAACTACAGGAAATCACTTGTGGGAAATCTATGTATGCAACAGACTGTGCCAAAATTAATCTCTAGTACACCAATATCATCAACTTATGTAAAGAATGAATACAGTCACAATCCTTTGTAGCTGGGTGGTACTAGCACAAGTAACACTATTAGTGCATTACTGCAGTTCCACCAAAAACAATTGGCGTTATCTAGAATGCTTATACAGCAAGTATTACAGTATGTCTAGTTTTAAGCGATAGTGCATGACACTGTTCTTTTTACCCAGAACTCAATATACAGGGGCCAGTATTGCCAGAGTGAAACACAACTGAAGCTTCTTTCTATCTTGGCAGTAACTGAAAAATCCCTCTACTTCAAGTTCCAGGACTTACTTTACAAAATTCTGGACCAGTTGCCAAAAATTCACACTAGGGAAAAGTGTAGGCGGATATTGTTTCAAGGTCCAATATCTCATGACCCATCATAACTCAAAACAAATGCTTCAAACCACTGAAAGTTAAATCCAAATGCAAAACACTCATTACCTTGGAAAGTCTCTTCGTTCACTGAAATCATTCCAATGTATTATCCTACATCCCTACTCAGCTATTCACTCCCACTCCTTAGAATAGCGTGCCAAATCACATTATCATACAAACAATTAGCTCCAAACATGTTGCATGAGATCTTTCCCTCATCTGATGCCACAGTACAGACATACTTGGACTACTGCTTGGCTAGGTTTTCCAAAATACAAACCTATTACCATGCTGGAAATGCTAATCTGCCCTGCATACACCAGCTCCATGCTCCCAGTAATCCGCAGCTCCCATCTTCTCAGAGGGATGTTTGCTTCTCGTGCCTCAACTCTCTATTACTCTGCTGCCTTATTTAGCTCATATGAAGACGGCAGATGACAAGTCAAGAAGGCAGATCAAAAAGGGGAAAAAAGATTAGAGCACAGCTGATTAATACAAAACATGACTTGCATTAATTTTAGAGTCATTCAAAAGTAAGCACCATGACCTATTACAAGCTTAACCTGGAGAAAAACTCAGATGAGTGGTTACAGTACTGTTACCTATTCATTACACCAAATTAAGTTGTTACTGCAAGAGCTGTAGAGACCCATTTGTAATATGGATGGATTGTAATATGATCCCGTAAAAGGATTCTTTTACTTCTTAATATTTTATTAGTAATATATCTGTTAACACTTGATAAATCACATTAAGCTTCAAGACAACACCTCTGCCACAGTTTGGTTAGATAGTTCCGCATTGCCATGACAGTGTCCAAACCTCTAAGACAGCTCATATTCATCCCCCATGTTCTGGTCTTTTCACAACATGACAATTTAAAGTATTTTAAAATAAACACTTATTTCCCCTTCAGCAGCCCTCACTGCAGAGCTAGCCATCCAAACTACTTTAATTCAGCCTCATTAAAACTCAAATTCTTAGGTGTATGAATAATACAGGTATACAGTTAACTGTTACTTGGTTAGAAAACTCTACAGATATATTTGCATGTTCTTCATATCATGCTTTTTTTTAATCCCAATTATCGAAGAAAAAATGTTTGAACACATCTCCTCATCTCCCTCCCCCCTGCTCCCTACTCTATTTCATCTTCAGAGGAAACTGGCAAGTTTTACAAACAATCCAAGGACTTCAGTCATATTACAATTATCAAAAATCCTACCTAGTCTAATAAAAATAATAGGCAGGAGTATCAAAAAAGTGCATACACACTGATAGGATCACACTCAATTCAGATCATTCAAAGTACTGATCAGGGAATACAACATACTAGGACTACATTTATAAAAACAATGAAAGTATGAAACTACAAAACAGAAGAAATGCTCACAAGCAGGTGCAATATGCAAAACTGAACTCCTTTTAAACACAGCTATACTTCCAGTGATCGTGTTCTCAACACCTTACACAGTTCAGAGTCTTGAAGAAATAAATACAAGTGTGTACATGTTAAGTACCTGTGTAAGTGGCTATTAACAAATTAAGGCCTGAATTCATGCAAGTTAAAAGAGTATAATGTGGCAGCAAACAATCAGGAAATTAACACTAGTAAGAAAGACTAAGTACTGTCAGAAGAGAAGGCAAAATTTAAGATAAACAATGACACATTAAGGAGAGAAAGATGGCCTATAGAGAGAAAGATGGCCAAAAAACCCAACATGGAAAAAATAGGCAGAAAATAAGATTAAAAAGAAAAGAAGCACAAAGAAAACCAGTAATCAAGTAGAAAAGAGAATATACGTAATCACGAATTTGCTCAAGACAGATTATACATGCAGTTGAAAGAGAGAGATCATGTTAGAATGAAGAAAAATGAAGACAATAAATATTATTGCCAGCAAAAGCAAAGAGACCAAACACACAAGAGTTACAGGAATCAAGATGAAAGCAACATGTGCTAGATAAGGGTTTCAACTCTATACACAAGCAAGACAATTTTGAGACTGCTTTGAAGAAAGAAATGAAAAAAAAAAACCAACATACTACATATGAAAGAATTCAGCAATAGCAGAATTGTAAACTTTGGTGATGAAAAAGGTTTAAGAGAAAACCTGAAACAGGCAGGCCATAGAAGAAAAAGTTACTTTCGGACATGAACTAAATAAGACACAAGATAGACCAAAAAATAATAGGCTGGATCAAGTTCAATAAGAAAAAGATAAATAGGCAGGAAACAAGTGCAGAAAACATGAATGAAACACTAGAAATATATAAAGAGCACAGAAAGAAGAGAGTGAGAAAATAAGCTTGGTTTGTCTTACCTTTTTTTCTTTAATTTAAAACATATAAAAGCACCATATTATGAAAATACGGAAGAAAAATTCGAGAGAGGTTTATTAATCCGCAAGACATAAGAAATAGTCCTTGAGCTTTGCTAAGTGGTGACTGTTTGGGTGGGCTCAGGGAAGCAGAAAATGAAAAACTAGTTTGGAAGATTAAGAAATAGTACCAGTAAACAGTCTATCACTACTCAAGTCAATGAGAAGGCAATGGTTAGAAAGGATCACAAGAATTTCAGGCAAACATCCTAAGGCAGTAGGGCAATTGGCCTATTTCAGAGCAAAATGCAGCAAAGCCATTGGATAAAAAGTACGTAAAGAAGGAGAATGCCGATTATAACTGAGAGTGAAAAGGATGAAGGACAGGTTTGTAGATGAAAAAGGTAGACAAGGGAAGTTTCAGAGTCATGAAAGTCAAGATTTGTAAGTTTGAGAAAAATGTTATGATAAATTTGCAGGTACTGATACTACACAAGTAAAAGCACAGAACAATCAAATGTTATTCATTTATAGTTATTAGTAACTAGACCACAATAAATAAGCTAGAATAAAGCACTTATAGCATGCTGTCCTACATAATTCTCAGTTTGCAGGCAGTGGAGCATCACCGCACGTGAGTTTCTAGTTTTAAGCTACTAAACCCTATGTTCTACTTCATGTCCTCTCATGTGAGGAATGAAGAAATAGCATTTAAACACAAAACAGGATTAAGAACTTGCCCCTCTAATATCTGATTGTTGTCCAAGGACACACACTGACCATCTGCAACTTATGCTACACATTTTTCTGCTTCTAAACACACGCTATCTATTCCAGCAGTTATATCTGTTCATGCCTTGGTTCCTCTTCAAACTCCCCCTGAGAACTGTATGTCTGGTACTTTACTATACAGCAATCTAGATAAGGAATGAACGGAGAAGATAGATTAAGACTATAACCAAGAATCTTCTGAAGCATCCCTATAAAGTCTAAAGTTTGGTTTTCCTGAAGGCTTCTATTAAGCATTCAAATATACATTACCCTTAACATAGTGCTTCCCAAATTTAACTTTAAATTTGAAAACAGTTTTTGCACCTCTCCTGATGTTTAGGACATTTTTAACAGAGCTAAGAGACACATCAAATATTTGCATTATTCTACTCGCTCTCCTCGCAGACACATGCCTCTTTAGTTTCAGTTCTGCTGATACTACTTTTAATTACCCATCTGCAAAACCTGAACAAACTACACTGAACAGCAGTGTCTGAAGCAGAAAGCAAACTGACCATCAACAATACAGAAAGATTGGCAATACAGAAAGTGCTATGAAAGTAAACACAGTACTTATTTCCTAGCTAAACTGCTCTCCAGCACAGGCTTTTGCAAGATTGTTTTCCCCTCAGTTGATTAATTTCCCCTGAAAGAAATAAAGGTAATGCATAAAGTTATTTTTCTGAAAACTTCCAAGTATGTTATAATTACTTTTAGAAAGGTTAAAAACCAGCCACCTCAAAGATCTGCTCTAAGTCCTAATTAACATTTTTGATACTGTAGTTGTAGCCTCAAAATAGAGTTAGGCAGGCAGTTCAAGCTCCCAAGCAAATAAGGAAGGACATCTGAAACTTTTTTTTTGTTCCAGACATGTAGAGAAATACAAGTCTGAAATGTGATTTAAAAGCACTATTAAAAATAAGGAAACTGCCATTTAATTCTAGTAAAGATAACACTCAAATAAGTAGAAAAGCTATAAATGATGTCACACAAAAAAAAGGTATTTCTCCTTTTTCATAAAAGAAGTGCAAGAGTAAATAAATACTGCCAACCACAGACTTATCACAAGAACAAATTATACAGTACCCTGAAGTTGAAAGCCAGGAACCAGCCAAAAAAAAAGGCAGATTAAGCAAGCTGTGGAACATCAGAGGAAAAGGGAAGCTTTACCATTGTTGAATCTCAACTGCATACCCAGTAGCTTCAAAGCTTTCAATTGGATAAACAGGCAACCTTATGCACGACACTACACAGAACACAGTTTACAGTTTTTACATAAATATAAAATTATCTATATATTAATATTATATTTAATATGCTCGCAACAGTCACCAGATCTAAGAGGAAAAAAAAAGTTAGAGCAGGATGTATTGCTGTCAAATAGAGGGTGGAGGGAGGATATTGCCACTTGTGCAGCACTGGCTGCAAAACTACTTATGAAAGATGAATCCACCACACATAAGGTTGTTTCCCAATCCGTTTGCTCCTGCAAACATGCTCTCATTAAACAGTTATTTACTGGTCGGATCAGTTGCAGGAGAGCATAATCTGAATCAAAGCCAGAAAAAAAAGAGGAAAACTCATCAGTTTTGCAGTAAATTAGGCCCAGTATTCAAGAAGTTTCTTGAGCTACAACAAGAACTTGAGCTAAACTTTTAGCTCAAAAGAACAGAAAGGAAAAAGAAAAGTAAGTGTGAATGTTTTCATCTTTCTTTAAGATAGAAGACAGGAAATATGCAGATGCAAAGAGAAGGAGTTGATACAGAAAGAAAAAGCGGCCCCTAAAATGGCTGCGAAAAAGTACATCTAACATACATAATACACACAAAAAAAAAAAAACAAACCACCCGTTGACCCAAATAACTTGTCTCTTCAGAAAGAAACTAACATGCTGAACTACATTTTAGTAGCCCATAAAGTTATTATGAAATTAGCTTGCTTGACAACTAGTTTGTAAAAATATGGAAGATGTAGTAAGTTATGAGATGGGGAAAAAGATACACAAGCATATGCAAATAAGAGTTCATACAATGTTTGCATTTACTTTCTTTCAAGCTATTAAGTTTAAAAGAATCATCTAATAAAACTAATCAACCATAAATACCAATCACAATAATGAAAGACAGAGAAAACAGTTTCCTACAAAATAATTTACCTTCAAGTTGCTCCCTCTCTCTCACCTCTGGCCTTGAGGGAAAAGAGCAATTATTTCTTAATTATTTTATGAAACAATGTTAACTACTTTTCAGGTTGCTTAGTAGGACGTAACCTACCTAACCTAAATAAAGATAAAACTTGGATACAAAAACAGCAAGATCAATGTTATTTCCTTCCTAGAGAGTCAGAACTTGCAACAGCTTAACCAAGACACATTTGAAAAGTATGCTAAGATTTTTGTATTTCTTTGTCAACCCTCTCTTAATAGAAATTATACTGATAATAGTCCTCTCATAAAAGAGTAACACATGTATTCCTTATATGGAAAAATAATACTACAACAATATTAGCTGTTTGGTAGGGTTTTTACTTATTAACTAGAAAGAAAAAAAAAAAAAAGCTAGTATCATGCAAGTCTGCAGGCCTGCAGTACATTTCTGTAGCCACAATTGGTCCTTTCATTAGGGCTGGCTCTACAGTTCCCAGAACACTCCTTAACAGTAGTAAGCACAAACTAGTAAAAACCTAAGGTGCCGGCGACAGTCACTGAAAGGAAAAAACATGTCCTCCATATTGTGAAAACTAATTCTTGCAGAAAATTTACTACTACATCTTTTTTAGCAGATTTCACAAGCAAGAAAGTAACGGGAGAGTTTACTCCCTTTAAATTAAAAGCTTCTATCTTGAGATTTAGCAAAATTTCTTTGCGCATAACTGCAGATATCTAACATGGATCTCAGTCACTCTACCAAACTTTTTGGCATCTTCCAGTCACATGTTATTATTACTAAGCGGTCTGTTACGAAACAACTGTGGCCATCAGCAGAACGTGGTTGTGTTATACCATACCTTCTGGTAAACTATAGAGCACACGAGGTCTTTAACAGCAGAGAGGGACAGGTCCTGAGCTTCAATGGTGACAGTCTCTCGAGTGAGGCCAATCTGCAGAAGGAAGGAGATCCCATGCATAGAGCCCCGGGAGTTGGTGAGGCTCTGGGTACTGAAACTGCCATTGGAGAGTCGACTGGAGAGTCCTGACTGGGGACTTGAAGACAAAGTCGGGGTTTGTGGCGCAGCAGCATGACATGTAGGTGGGGAAAACTTCTGTAAGGATGGGGGAGAAGAGTCGTTTGCTGACATCTGACTTGCTTTACTCTGTCAAGATTCCTCTAGTAGTCAAATTCTAAGAAAAATATGTTGTCAGTTCTTGGTTTGAAACGAAAACAAGGATAATGTAACTTTCCCTTTCTTAGTTCAGTAAAACGCCCCTGATCAGTAAAACTTAATTTTCCCTTTCATTCTGTGCAAGCCAAAGAATAAAATAATTTCAGCTGTAAGTTACTTTAAATTAAAGGTTCTCTTTCCACAGTTACAATCAGCTGATCAAAAGCAGATTGCCTGTCCTTTAGCACCACGTCCGGACAACAGAGGCTTACATAAAGGCCTCCCAGCAATACATCAGCTCTGCTGTTTTATACTTGTCCTTCATTTTTATGTAGTAAAAAAAAAAAAAGCTGGAAACACTGATGCAAATAAACGTTGGTAACTCATTAGAAGTATCCTCATTCACCTAATTCCAAAGATCATATCTTAAGCGCAGATTTATCTTCATGTAGATAGTCTTTTAGAATGAGGGGGGAAAAAAAGTATCCTTGAGCAACAACAGAAGTCCACGTATGTGATGAATCTATTCCTCCTTCAGAAAGTCTTCTCTGAATTCACAAAACACTGTTAACTTGGAGATCAGTGAAAGTATCTGATTTCATTTTTATAAAATATTTTAGCTCATGAAATGCAGGAGCAGAATGCCTGAAGACACAATCACATTAAATGTAATCTCTAGCTTCACCCAGATAATCTCCAGCATTTTGAAACGTTGTACTCTGCCTGTAGGGAAAAAGATAACGTTGTTCTTTCATATGAAACACAAAATTACATAGCAATGTCATAACCACTCTGCTTTGAAGAAGCAGGATCAGCAATTCCTTGTACTCAAATACGTTACATTAGTAACATTTTGTAGTTATAACTTGAACTTAACTGTTTTCCCACTGTATGATACACAAGACAAATCAGACCTAACACTGCCCAATATGTTACCACAGCTTTTCATTAACAGTAATTTAGCAGAGCAAAGCACTTAACAGTTAAGGGGCAGGGAGAGGGGAGAGAAAAAAAACGAGGGAGGGGGAGTGGAAAGGGTTGGGGGGGGTTCGACTACAGCTCTGCTCTGTAGGTGTATACTAAGAAGCTGGTGGGTAGGGAAGGAAATTTATGAAATGTATTGAAATGTCCAAAAGACCATAATGTCAAAACTCAAAAAACCTCTGTATAGCATGTACTCAGGATACCATTTTAATACTTTTATTCAAGACAACTGAAAAACATCTTGCACAAACTTCAACTGTATACCACGTAATTGAGCATAGGTTCCTTTGGAAAAAAAAAAAAAAACATTTAATACTCATGTCTGATTAAAAGAGTCTGCTACAACCTTTTAAAATAAATCATTTCATGAGCACAGGCTCAAAATACTTGTTACAAGATGCTCTGCTACTTGATTCTATATTTCAAGCATTGCATGAACAACTGAAATACTTGAGTCATTTTTAGATTCCCCATGCAACTCCTGCCACAGAAAAAGTTACCCCTGAATGCAAAAGTGGTTCAAGTACACAGATACTATGTATCACTAACAGTTTTTAAAGGAGAATAGATCCATACATGACACCAAAGTCAATATGCTCACATATTTTTCCTTCCCTTACATACCAAAAAAAAAAAAAGAAAGAATATTATTAAGAGTAAATGAAACTAAATTTTAGAAAAGAAATGTCACAGTTTATCACACAGAATATAAACTGTCCTCACTAGAAATAAGGCTGATAACTAGTAAAACAGTCCATTTAACAGATTACACACTGCTGGTATTTACCAGTGTAAGTAATTCAAAACCCCACTGCTATTGCATTCTAAAAGGTAGATAAGGAAAGAGAGGTACATGAATTATAGTACCGGAAGGAAAATAAGCTCTTGATTCTGTGATAAAAATTCCTAACAGAGGCTCCAGAAGAGAGAACAAATTGAAACCTTCTGGATTTTCAGTACAGGTATCTGCAAATTGTTGTCTCAAAATACTCAAGAGTTGCTGGACATTTACCAACAACATCCAAAAAGACTGCTTCTGCCTTAAATAACACACTAAAGACAATACAGATGAAGGTCATAAACACGAAGAATAAGGGCAGCAACAGTAACATTTAAGCACCTTTCTCAAGAAAGCTGCTTCACAGCGCCTTCAACTTTGCTTGAAGATAACTTCCTTTCCTTTTCTACATATTGCTTTTCTCTCCCTCACTTCTCACAGATACCAAGCCTTAGGGGTGGATTTGAATTAAAAAACAGTAATGCCTAACCAACATAATAGAAAATGGAAAAGCCATATGATGTGAAAGAATTAACGAGTCTACTAATGAGTCTAATTTAGACAGTGAAAACATGCTGCAAAAGCTCACCTACAGCTAATTAGAATGTTAAGTATATTTACCAGAAGCATGATGCATTTGCATTTACAAAGCCTTTTCATGCAAATTATAAAGTTTATTTTTGCTACTTGGTAGGAAAGAACGGTTCTAATAAAGGAAAACTATCGAAACTGCTCACTTTGTAGTCAGGATAAACTGATTCTGAATATCAAATAAAACAAGTGCATGTTGAAATGCATATTCAATCTTACATTTCTACGTTTCTATGTGTATAGAAAACTCCTACACCTCAAAAAGCAGAGAGGGACAAGGGCTATGCAGGGAGTCCATCCGCCCCCCTCTCCCGCGGCACAGCTCGCAGCCTGCTTTCCAGCCTGCTCTGGCCGCTGAAGCGCTGACCCTCCCCTTCCTTTGGGGCTGCTCCCAAACCGAGCAGCCCTCAGGCAGCTTCTTCAGCATCTGGCCCTTCAGTCGCCCTGCTCTCCCCCTGCAAAGCACCACACGGACTCCGAGCCCCGCTCCCAGCGGCTCCCCTCCCTCCTCGCCCTCCTTACCCCCGCGGGAGCCGGTCGCTTTGCCGCTTCCCGCCGGGTGGGGCTGCAGCCCCCCGCCGCCGGACCTCGGGGCCGCCCGCAGGTGCCTGGGTTGGGGCTGCGGGCCAGCGGCCTCCCCGCCGCCACGGGACGGGTCGGGACGGGCGGGAGCGGCCGGCGGGATGCGCCCCGCCTGCCGTGGGTCAGGCGGCCCCGTCCGTGCCGGCGCTGGCAGCCGCCCGTCCCGTCCCGTCCCGTCCCGTCCCTCCCAGGTTTAAATCCCCGCCGCGCGGCCCGCCCCTGCCGGCACAGCTCCCCGCGGCGCCGCTCTCCGGAGATGATGTGGCCTCGGCCCGTCACCCTCACCCGGGAGCACCCCCGCGCCAGGGCGGAGCTGCCGCAAGCGACGGCGCTTCCCAAGGCGGGGGGCGGCGGGAGACCCCCCGCAACTCCCCTACGCCCACCCCCCGCTTCGAGGCAGGGCCCTTTCCCGCGGTCGACGGCGGCGACGTCGCCGCTCCCGCCGCGGCAGGAACTTTGCGAGCCCGTCCCCGCCCTTCCCCGGCGCGGCGGCCTCGGCCCCCCGCACCCCTCCCCCGCAAGCCAGCTCCCGGCCCCAACGGCGGCCGTGCCGGCGCGCGCCCTCACCTGCGGCCCCGCCAGACGCCGGTTGCCCGCGGACCGCGGCTGCCTCGCGCGCATCTCACCCGCCCCGCAGCCCCGCGACTCCCCGCACACACCGGAGCCGCCCCGGGACGGGCTGCGCCGCGGGGGCTGCCGGGAGCTGTAGTCCCGCAGCCCTGCTCTGGCCAGCGGCGCCGTGTCCAGGTGAACTACAAGCCCCGGCACGCCCCGCGCCAGCGGGGGCTCAGAGAGCGAGGCGGCGCATGTGCGGGCCTGCCCGAAAGAGTTTCCGTTAGTTTTCTTGCCTGTGGCGGTTGCTGCCCTCAGCCGCTAACGGGACGGAGGGGCGCGGCGCGGCGCGGCGGGGCGGCGCCTTCAGCGGTCGCTTGCGCTCCATTTTGCAGCTGCTCTCCCCTCCCCGTCCCCTGCAGCCGCCCTGGCCTCCCCAAAACCTGCGTCCGCGCCAGCTCGCACCCGCTGGCTGTTGTGCCAGCGCCGGGCCTCGAGTTTCGACGGCTCCTCCGCCCTCCCCCCGCTGTACTTCAGGGAGCGCCCGGGGCCCTCCCGCTCCCGGGGCCGCCGCAGCCCCTCTCTCCATCTGCGCCACTTTGTGTTCACCTTTCCGGGGCGGGGGTGGCGCAGCGCAGCCCCACGGAGCTCTCCCCGGGGGCTCGGACGAAGCCCTCCATCTCCGCGCAAGGAAATAACTTGACCCGGTGTGTCACAGGATCGCCTTGGTCTGTTCCGTGGCCGCTCTGAGCTGGTGGCTGCAAAGGGCTTTCTGCGGACAGCGTGCCTGCCGGGCCCCCGGTGATGAGCTCGTAGCTTACCGAGGTTTCCCGGCCCTTTCAGACATGGCTGTCCTGTCCCCATCTGCTGCTACACTGCAGCCCCCCCTTCTAATACCCTGATTCACCCAAATCTCGTCTTCCTGCTCGGCGTTAATGATGCCGCGCTTGCATCATCAGCAAATCTCTGCACACAAGATGTTTAGCAAGGACGCATTTAGCAAAAATACAAAATAAAACTGGTCACAAGGTGAAACTGCATTTGTAACCTCCTTCCGGCTCAAAAGCTCCCTGTTAAAAAGACAACCCGTAATCTTCCTTCTTGAATTTGGATTCAATTTCTCTGTACGAGTCTTAAAATAATATCCACTACCATAAGAAGTTAATGAAGTTTAAATTATATAGCAGACCGAAAACGCTTGGAAAAGAGAAACTGTCGACAGAAATTCAAAAGCTTCTAATTCTCAGCTCAGCGAGACACAGATGGAGAATCAGATTAGTGCTTTGTCATTTATAGTGCTGTTTGTAACGTACGTTTCTCATTTCCTTCATCTTGCACTCCTGAGGCCTGGCCTAAAACCCACTGAGGCTGAGTGGAGTTTTTCCGCTTTCTTCACCCTATTTTGCATCAAACCTTTAAAAAGTGCAGCTGATACAGACTCTAGCCAGGCCCGTGTTCTGCCTGGAGCCAGTTTATTTGGTAATTAGCCTGCAGCTTCTTGTCGAAATCTGGAACTACTTTAAAATAAAACTGCAGCAGTTAATGGTGGATTCTGCTTTTAACTTGTTTTGAATGCTAAAAAACACCCTGGGACTTTTTAATGAAGGCTATTCCATGAATAGAGGATGTTCTTGCCAAAGCTCTGCACCAGATAACTGAGCAATCTTCGTTTCCTTTTTCCTCTAAAGTGGGACTCCCACACGCCACCACTGTAAACACAGAGCTTGCCTCCATAAACATGATTTTTGATGTTTAGCACAGCAAGCAGTCATACTCTAGGGTATTTAGAGTGCAGCGAGCTTCTCACATTCAGAGTAACAGCCCTAAAAATAGCTGTTTATGGACAATACCAGATGGCTATTAGGTATTACCACAGTCACTGGGCAACGATTATACTTCTTTGTAAAGAAGCTCAGCTTTATACTGTCCAGTAGGATTGGTGCCATTTAATTTGCTGCCCTAAGCCATAATAGCTGCTTTTTCATAAATCAGAACAGAAGATGGATTAGTTAAAATCAATTTATTATGGAACACAGGAAAGCACCAGCCAAAACAAAGCAAACTGCTAACAGTATTTGTGTGACAGCACTTTCTACTAAACAAATACTCCTGAAGCATCCCAAAACTGTTCTGTTTGTAAAGACCTCTGAGTAAAACACATCTGAAAGCAGTTTTGCATTTCAGCATCTGTCTATAGAGCAGCACATACATCTGTGTATATGCACAACTGACTTCGTGTGACTACATAGTGCAGCATCATGACAGCATCAGCCCTCTCTGCACCGACTGACAGGAGGAGCATTCTGGTTTGTTATTTTTATGACTACCATAATTAGTGATTTCCTGTGGATTTCATCAAAGTTCTTAATCTTTTTTTTTTTTTCTGAGCTCACATCATTCCCTCAGATGGTTGGCTTATTTTCACAGCTCAGAGCTTTCCCTACTGACACGAGCTACACTTTACAAATTGCTCTCTCTTAGAGCTATAAGATACCAGGAAATATGAGTAACATTGTATTTATTTGCTTTTATTAAAAAAAAAAACCAAACTGGTTTTCATTCTATATGGACCACTCAGTCTATATAGACAAACTGCATTTGGAACAACTTTATAACTCAAATTTTTACAGTTTGAAATTAACACCAATAGCATTTGAATATTTTGTTTCTGAAAACGGAAACATAATGTATTCCCTTTTTTTTCACCAATATGATGTTTGGAGCACTTTCCCATCATTTAACTGGGTTACAAAGAAGGCAACGTCCTGGGAGACTTGACTGGTGCATTTGTCTGACAAATTCAATAAGCGTGTGCTGCCATGATTATTTTTCACTGCTTTTGACACTGATCTCGCATAGCAAATACCCCCATTCTGGATTTGCAAGATCTGCAATAAATTATTGCAAAAAGAGGAACTAAAACGTCAAAATGCTTTTCTTTTCCCATTCTATTTTTTGCAGTTCATGGTGTCCTTTCTTCACTTCCCCCTTTCCCTCCCCCCTCCAAAAAAAAAAAGAACTGAAAAAAAGTTAGGAGTTCAGGTTTGGTTTGGATAAAATCCTGAAATGTGGATGTGTCTCTGAATTACCTCATCGTCTCGGTTTGAGCCCTTAGCTGAACTTTGTCCTAAAATCCACCTCCAACAAAACAGTGAAAATTTTATTATAGGCTTAAAATACATGGAATCAAAATTTACCTTGGTATAAATCCACAGAAAACAAAAATATCTATTTATATTATTAATTATATGTAACTGGATTTTTGGAATTCACTTACCCCTCTCCGCCCCTAGTTTAAAGAATGATCTCACAGATCCTTGCGCCTCCCAGGTGGGTAGCCTCATTCACATCATATAATCCTACTGCACTGACTCTGAAATAAACATAAAGTTATTTCCCTAAATAAGGGCTTAGGGCTAACCTGCACATTTCACTTATTAAAACTTTGTCTGCGAATGCATCTGCCCAAGGAAACAGAATCTCTTAAACATGAATCACCAAGCGTGCTACTTCCACAGCCTGATAAAGGCTCTGTTCCAAACCCCATGGAGATGGACAAGTTGACTGGGATGAACAGCTGCTCAAGTTTATAGGATGCATGTGAGCACCGGGCACCTGCAGACCCGTGTGCTTCTTTCTGAACATCAGCCCCACAACCCTTTCCCTCTGGGCTGTAGGAACTGCCTACAGATTTCTGAACATGCAGCAGCCCAGGCTGCTGAGCACTGGAAATCTCAGACTGTGTATCTAACTGCCGGCTTATCGCTGGTGGCAAATCAGCCATAGCTCAGGCTCAAAATTGCTTCTGTTGGGTGGATTGAAAACACAACCAACCACACTTACTCTCCTCGCCCCGCCACGGGCCTGCCAGTTGGAAGAGCTGAGCATCGAAATTGTAGCTGAAATGGTGGAAGGTGCAGGAATTCCGCTGTTTGAGAAAACAGGAGTGCATTAAGCCCGCAGCATCTGAGAGTGCATTTCTGCATAGTTAATAACCAAGGTAATGGCAGAGCACGCAGCCTCAGCTTCCGAGGGCTGGTTTGGGCTGAGACGCTCACATGCTGTGGTGCCAGCGGAAGGAAAAAGCTTTTGACAGCGCTGCCTCTAAGGTCTATCCTTCGGGACTTCAGTAGATGGCACTGTCACATCAACTGAGTCACAGGAAAGGAACGATGTGCAGATTATATTTTCACAGATAATGTACGCTTTTCTTCAAATAATCTACCTTTGTTTTGTTTTGTTTTGTTTTTTTTTATCTTCTCGATGATATCGGGTTACATCTATTTGATCTTTCAGGATAACAAAAAATTATTTAAAATCTATAAAATAGAACAGCTGACCACTGAGCAATTTGTTGACATCATTTCAGTTTGGTAGTATGAAGCAGGACTAAACAACATGGTTTTCCTTTATAAATCCCTGGAAAAAAAAAAAAACAAAAACAAAATGTTCATCACCTTTCATTAATCTTTTTTTTTAAACTTTCTGTATTATTTTTAAAAATTGTTACATGATTCTATTTTCAGCTGTGAACTGCTCTGATTTCTGTTACATTTCAATAGATTCTTTTTCTTTTTTTTTTATTTTCTCACTCTTCTTTATATAATTGGACAAGGAACTTTCTGGGGTGGTTATGAGGGTGAGGGGAAGAAGATCTCCACAAATTTTGAAAGTAACATCTTTTAAAAAATCCTATTCAATCTCTCTGTGCATCTGGTCCAGCACTTACTTTTTTTTTTTTTTTTTTTTTCTGTTTCCTATGTAGGTGAGATCAACACTGTTTTTATGCTTGCCAAATTTGTAATCTATCAAAGAATTGTAGCCCTTGGTGGGACCACAATCCCTTAGGGGAAAACAGTGTTAACTAGTCCTGAATCAAGCTTATATTCTTGGCAAATTTCTCCTGTAGCTATTGTTTGGGGTTTTTTTTTCTGCTAAATTGTGTGAGAACCCTGGCACATCAGCCAGAAATTTTGTTCAGCATCTGGATTTTATAGTCAACCAAAGGAAATCTGATGGAGAGGCAACAGATTTTTGTTCTGTTGTGTAGTCCTGTTGGGATCACTGTCATCTTGGTAGGTGGATTCAGAGTAATTTCCCATGACTTGATCTCCACTGATATGCTGGGGTGTTTGCCCTGGCAATGTGTGGCTTTTGTGAGGGAAAAGAAAATGCACTGATTTAAATTAACTCTTTGTTTCCCCTTATAAAAAAAAAAAAAATCAGATACATTCTGAGTATCAGCTAGAAGGATGCTGAACCTGCAGTAAAACTGTCACCGCTGGAGAACCCATCTGTATGCTAGGCAGCAGATCCACCAGCTTTTCTAGGAAATCTGTGGAATCTGGGTCAAGAATCTGCAAATCAACAAATTGCTCCATTTCTCTAATATTACTCTCGCAGACACTTTTAATACTTGCAAAGCTGTAGTTTCCAGGATGAGGCTTTCCAGCACAAGGCTGAAGAGCAGTAAGATGATTACTCCTGCTCCCTCCCTCCCTCTCTCCTTTGTTCCTTTCTTTCTTCATTTTTTTCTTTCAATTTGTTTTAGCATTGAGTCTGAACTTTAAGAATGATGTAAAAACTGGAGACTTAAAATGGAACGTCTGCAATGCCGAACAGTCAGATGTTTCCTACGACACCACAGAGCAAGGATGGTGATGTCAAATGACCCAAAGAAGGGCTTGTGCGCTGAGAAGCTTACGACTTTGGTTTAATCATTTTAATTGGCCTACGGCAAACCATCGGCTGACCACAAATTTTGCTTCATTAGTAGTTAGAGGATTTTAAAAGCCTTAAGACGGGATGTCATTTTAGAAAGTATTGTCGATTTAGGCCTAAAACAGATCGTAGGAAGAACTCGTAAAATAATAAATTAAACTGCTTAGCAATTCTATCGGTCTTTGCCGTTCAGGGCCCCTGAGGAACACTCCTTTCACACTGGTCCCCAGTAAGGGCGCTGGCCAAGGCCCGTTCGCAGCAGGGGCCCGAAGCCGCCGGTCAGAGCCCTCGTGTCCCGCTGCCTGGGGCTGTGTCCGAACGCCGAGATCGCGGGGCGCCGCCGAGCCCCAGCCCACCGCAAAGCCGCCCCTGAAACACAAAACGCGTTCTCAGGGGAAACCGCAGGCGAACATCACGAGTCCCTGCGAGCCTCCTCCCGGGGGAGGAGGGGAAGGGGGGGGAAGGGGAG